>CM021105.1:628032026-628263736 GCA_007115665.2 Sequoiadendron giganteum | reverse complement strand
TTGACTACCCATTTTTCTTCCCTAACCCGCCCACAAAACCCATTTCTTATAATTTTAATAAAACATTTCAAATGTATTAAAATCACAAAAATAATACATAGAGTGTTTTGACGCTCACCTAGTGGGGCCCACCCTGTTGACTGTATGCTTGTTGGACCTCGTCCACCCGGTGGATGATCTCAGTGTCGTTATCCTAAGGCATCTTCGCTCCTCATCTGCTTCCTCTTCTCTCCTCTTCTCTCAATTGCTATAGTGCAAATGAGGTGAGGTAATTTTTAAAATTACTTTATATTATTTTTACCACCCTTTTTAAGGGGTATTTTTTACTCCTTATTTACCTTTTTTTTCCTCTGATTAATCTCTTCCCTTCTTGGGGCCACCATTTGCACCCCATTTGTCCGAT
Source organism: Sequoiadendron giganteum (assembly GCA_007115665.2). NCBI lineage: Eukaryota > Viridiplantae > Streptophyta > Pinopsida > Cupressales > Cupressaceae > Sequoiadendron > Sequoiadendron giganteum. The sequence continues at coordinate 628,263,333 of CM021105.1, read as the reverse complement.
TGAATTCATTTGAAAAGAAAACTTGCCTAATTTTCTGTGCTCTTTTCAACCATGCCATCCATTTATTCCTATCGAGAAGTCACCTGGGACCCCTATTTCTCCCCTGTCATCCTCTTGAGGGGGCATACCCTTCACATTTATCCATTTTCTTTGCCATAGTCATTCTCTTGCAGGACTAGGGCATCTTCATCCATTCCCCCACTAATTGGACAACTTAGGTCCTCCTCCCCACGCCGGGGCATCATTTTCTGGTTACTTCCTCTATAGAGTCATCTGCATTTTCTTTTATTCGAAGCACAGTTATTCTAATGGTACTTCGAAGAGGGGAAAAATGTAGACATCTAAATTTGATCACTTTCATATGATCAAAATCGTCCACTCTATCCATCTATATCATTAATAGTGATTAAATAATTTATTTAATCATTATTTCATTTTCTACCTAAGGTTCCTAAAGTATGTAATTGAATAAATTAAATACTTTACCTTATACTTTTTTTTCTGTAAATTAAACAAATAAGAGAATTTGTTTAATTTAGTCATTTGACCTATTTGGATTAAAACCAATTTTTAATCCCTCTTTTTCTCTCTCCTTGTCACATTCTCTATTATCCTCTTTTAATCCGAATTAAATTAATTAATCTATGATTAGGATGTGCACCACTTAATCAAGGTTAGTGTCACATCCTCCATAATCTCCCACTTGCCTCTAGTCTCTCATTAATTATCATAATCTTGTGTTTGCACAACCTTAATTAAAATCATTAGCCACATTTGGCATACCTCTTTTGGTCAACCTTTCCACTTGCCTTTCTTGGCCTTGACTCTTTTTCCCATGTGAATTTTTAATTCATATTTATTCACCCAAGGCTCCTCTCTTCCCCATGTGAATTTTTAATTCACTTTTATCTTTCCAAGGTCTACCCTATCCCCATGCAAGTTCTAGAAGAATTGACTTTCACTTTACAAATGCCAAGGACTTCTAGAACCTTTGACTTGTCACATCACCCACATGTTATAAATCCCCAACTTTTTGGAAACCCTCTCTTATCCAATAGACTCTTCTAAGAATGTGAATTTTTAATTCACATTTATTTATCCAACCACTTCCCTTTTTCCCATGGAGATTTTTGAGGAATTCTAAATTTTTTCAAATGTCTCTTTCATGCTCATTTGGGGACAAGAAGTTCCTTTTTGAGGAAATCTTCTCATCCCCCAAGGTACCTACAAGGTACTTGTCCTTCATCCACCTCATGTACTTCTCTTCCACATCATTTCCACATCATCCCACCCTGGGCCATTTCACATTCCACATGTCAAGATGTGAGGGCTTGTGAGTCCTCAACTCACCATAGCCCTTCATCTTGGATTTGTTGAATCAATCTCAACCGTTGAATTCTCTAGAGAATTCAAGTTATCCTATAAATACCCCCCCATTTCTCTCATTTTGAGAAGGAAATCTTTTGCTACCAAACTCTTGCCAAATTGTCATTTGCAACATTTTAGCCTCTCCATAGCATTTTTCATCAATCCATTTTACATCTTGCATCCACTTCAATCCATAGCCATCCAAGGAGCACACAAGACATCCAAGATCAAGGGTCAACCAAGGAAGAAGCAACATGAAGGTATAATCAATTTCATCTTGTTTTCATGTTTATCTTTTCTTAGGCTAATCATTGAGGTGTCATATTTTGTGCTATTCCTTTTTATTGCATCATTAGTTGTTTAGCATCTCACATTAGGAACATAAGATTTTAGAAGATCACACTCTCAAACAAAACAAAGGAGAATCTTTCACCATTTTCTTACAACACTAGAGACAAAGGGCTAGTAAAAAGTAAGTGGCCAATTCCCGATAAACAACAAGTAGGGATTAACATATTGAATGTAGATCCAGATCTAACCTTCCACTTAAAGATGTAGTGCATTACCTCTTATGACAAGCTTTTCCTTAGAGAACTCAACATCAAGAGAGCTCTAATCTAACAGAGAAATACTCAAGCTTACAAAGACAACCGCCCATCAACCAGTTCAAATGACAAGCCTCGTGTTTGGGCTAAAAGTAAGAATGCAAAAAATGATGGCATGGTAGATGCTAAGGTGGTCCTAAGTGCTCCTAGGCCAAAAAAAATCAAATAGATAACACTCAACCAAATTTGCAACAAACAACACCATCACAAAACAATCACGTCAATAACATGGAAACACAACAATGACAAACCCCTACCAGAAACAACTATCCAAAACACAAGTACACATAGTTGTGAAAACCTATTGAAACCATCATAATGAAATTGGTAGAGTCACACTTGATAACACTTCCAAACTTAGAAAACTACCAAGAACCATAAGATAAACCTCCACTGTACAACGAAAAAGACCTTTGTAACTTTCATAAGATTAAAGGACACAAAACATTGAATTGTTGAGACTTAAAAATGTTACCCAAGATCTTATTGAAAATGGAGACATATCCGTTGAGGCACCAATCGAAAACTAGGATCTTAAGATATACAAGAACCCTATATTAGATCATAACAAAGGGAACAACAATGGAAAACGTTAGGATTACACAAATGTGCAGCATGTCTATTCCAATATAGTTGCTTCCTATGATAGTATCATCATTGTTGTCACCATCAAAGGGCCTAGTGCAGAGTGTGGAGTTACCACGCGATGTGGAAAATTCACCATCCAAAGAGCTCTATCTCAACCCAAGGCACAACCTACTTTGCCAACATAAAACCCTAACAAGTACAATCTTCTAGATTAGCTTAAGAAGACCCCTGCATAGATTTCTATCTTAGAACTATTAAGGCTATCCCCCACACAAAGGGGAATCTTAGAGAAATCTTTATCTTCATTTTTTATCGTCGAGGATATTGATATAGAGTAGTTTCAAGCTATGATAGGGCATATCACTAATCATCTTCTCACCTTCTCAAAGAAAGACCTACCATTGTAGCCATCTCATAACCGTGCTTTATACCTTGAATTCATTGTTCATAAGAACAAGGTTAAAAGAGTCTTAGTAGATGGAGGTGTTGGTTTGAATATTTGCACCTTACAGTTGATCAATAACTTGGGTTACTCAAAAGATGTTATTGAGAAATCAAAGAGTACCACCATTAAATAAAATGAGAATCAAGAGTGGGTATCATAAGGCATCATCGCACTACCCATCCAAGTAGGACCCATCATTGCAGAGGCTACATGACAAGTGTTAGACCTTGATCTTCCCTACAACATCCTACTTGGTCGACCATGGATCCATGCCCTAAAAGTCATAGCTTCAACCTACCACCAATGTGTAAAGTTCCCTTTTGAGGCCAGAGAAGTTACCATCCATGGAGATCCTAAACCTGTTTATTACTGCAAGAATCTTGAGCCCAAGTATTACAAAATACCCCAAATCCCTAAAACTGATGAAGGGCCTATACCATTTTACTCATTTGTTGACCCATCATCACTTGCATCTACCTCAGAATTGAAAACACCCATTGCGCAAAACATTCCCGACATCAAAGCAGTGATCCAAGATGATGGTTGTGGAAACTATAAGTTAATGAAGGATACTTCTATGTTGGGGGAGCTACCTCTTTCTCCCAAATCTCATGGGAAACCCACACCTATCAACAAAGTGGTTGAAATAATAAATATGGTAGCTACCACCTTCACCAAGTGGGGGATTTTAACAAAGAAAATGTCAATGAGGAGGCTGTCTCTAAACTGTTATATCAAGATGAACAACCCATCCCCGCTCTTCCCATGGAAGATGACAACAAAGGCTTGTAACTAATGAAGAGGTGGGGGTATAACCAGAATGAGAAACTAGGTCAAAATGACAATGGTTTACTAAAACCCATCATTCTTGAGAAACGTCCAAATAATCTTGACCTAGGATGTACTACTAGCAAGGTTACCCTTCTTGGCAAAGGTACTTCTGCTAAACAGGTTGAGGCTTCTTTTTAGTTACCAACATCGCGTGATACTACCCTAGATGAATTCCCCCTCGACGTTGCTGACCTATTTGAGAATAACTCTCTCTTCATGATATCCACAACATCTTTCACCCCAAATGACCAAGCCACTGAAATAAGCCTAGTATACCCACAACTCATTGACTAGGACCAACGATTCTATATTTATTAAAAAACAATGAAGCAATCTCATAATTCATGGGACTTTGTGACAACTTACCATGGAGAGATCACAAATCTAGTTTTCATATAGAGCTAGACACAAGGGTGTACTACAGGGAGATGATTGAATCCTTCAGTCGTAAAATAGACAACATGCAAATAACATGTAGATCTTTGAGTGAAAACCACACTGTGGAACTTTCTAATCCTAAAATAGTAAAAAGAAAGGATGCATCTGATGGTGAAAACCTCTCTAAGGTTCCCAAGGAAGAGGGATTCAATCTCCCCCTTAATGCAATGCATCTAGAGAAGTCAACAATTCTTGCAAAAAAAGCTACCCCAGTGAATTTAGTAACAAAAAAGCACCCAAGATAACTTTGTATGTTGAATCTTTGCTCGATGAAGAATAGAAAAACCTAGCATCATTCTTGAAAGAGCAAAGAGATAAATTTGCACGGTCATACATAGATATGTCAAGCCTCAATCTAGAAGTGGTTGTGAATAATTTAGTTATTTATCTTGAAGCCAAACCAACAAAGCATAAATTAAGAAACTTGAGTTACAAAAGCTTCTTGATGTTGTATTCATCTAACCAATAGATTATCCTCAATGGGTTTCAAACCTGATACCAGTCTCAAAACCCACTAGGGGCATCAGAATATGCTCAAATTTTAGGGACTTGAACAAGGCATGCCCGAAGGATGATTTTTCTCTTCCTAACATCGACATCATCATGGATTTAACAGTTGGGCATGAAATTTTGTCACTCATGGATGGTTTTTCAGGCTATAATCAAATCATGATCGTTAAGGAGGATCAACACAAAACTATATTCACTTGTTTGTGGGGAACATATTGTTGGAACATAATGCCATTTGGGCTAAAGAATGTAGGAGCGGCCTATCAAAGAGCAATGACCCTCATCTTTCATGACATGATCCACAAAATAGTCGAAGACTATGTGGATGATATTTTGGCAAAATCAAAGAAAAGGAGTGAGAATGTAGAAGTCTTAGGACCCATCTTCGACATACTCAAAGAGTATAAGGTATGACTGAACCTAAAAAAGTGCCTTTAGGCTTACATCAGGGAAGCTTCTTGGCTACATTGTATCACAAAGAGGGATAAAGATTGATCCAACAAAATTGAAAGCCATCCTAGAGATGGAACCACCATAAATGTTGAAAATATGAGAGGGTTACAAGGAAGATTGCAATCCATCAGAAGGTTTATAGCATAATTATCAAACAAAATCCACTCTTTCTTTCATCTTCTTCATAAAGGAATAACTTACAAGTGGTACGAGAAGTGTGATAAATCTTTCCAGAAGATCAAGGACTACCCATTAACACCTCAAGTGCTCATGCCACCAATACCAAACAAACCATTGATCCTATATATCTCAACATCAACAACACTAGGTGCTCTTCTAGCACAACATGATGAAAATAGAAATTAAAGAGCCATCTATTACATTAGCACGACCTTGGTAGGCTATGAAATGAATTAATCATGCATTGAGAAAGCATGCTTAGTGGTGGTTTTTTCTTCCAAAAGTTTAGACATTACATGTTATCGTATCAAATAAATTTTATTGCAAAGATCAACCCTTTGAAATACTTTTTATCCAAAGCAACTCTCACTGGGCGAATGGCCAAATGGGTAATGATCTTGATAAAAATTTACATAGAGTACATGGAATGAAAGGAAATCAAAGGACAAGTGATCATAGACCAACTAGTAGAAGCACCTATCTATGCAAAGAATCCGTTGATATCTGAATTCCCTGATGAATCAGTGTTCCTTGTCAATCTAACTGATCAATGGAAAATGTACTTTGATGGATCAGTTACCCAACATGGATTAGGGGAAGGTATTCTTTTTATTACCCCTCAAGTTGATTGCATCCCAAAGTCATATGAGCTATTGCTTCCATGTACTAACAACATTGCAAAGTATGAAGCCTTGATAATCGATCTAAGGATAGAAGTTCAATGGTAGATACAAGAGATGAAAGTCTATGGGGACTCACAGTTGGTTATCAACCAAGTCAATGAAGACTACCAAACCAAGGATGATAAACTCACTCCTTACAAGAAGATGGTAGAAATTCGCAAGGACCTTTTCATTGATATGAATTTTGAGAAGATTCCTCGCATGAACAACCGAGTAATAGATGCTATGGGAACAATTGGATCATTGTTAGACATGCCAAATAATGTCCTTTAATGTAAATTCTTGGTAGAACAACTTCTCATACAAATTTTCAAAATCCTTTAATCTAATTTTGCATGTGTCATCATTGGTCCCGGTTTCCCGTGGTATCGTGATATATTCACCTACCTTAGTAGAGGAACCCTATCATCCGATATCACCACCAACCTTAAGAAGACCTTTGTTAAAAAGGTATCCTAATTCATGATCCTAGGTGATACCTTATACCGTCAAAGCATCAAGGGGACATTACTACGATGTCTCAATCAAGAGGAAGCCTTGATTGCTTTAAAAAAAGTACATGATGGCATATGTGGTTCCCATTCTAGTGGTATGACTTTAGCTAAGAAACTATTGAGGATGGGGTACTACTAGCCAACCATAGAGAGAGAAGCCCATCAATATTTGTAGAAGTGTGTCCACCGTCAATAGCATGGAGATCTTACTCATGCTCTAGCTCAAGAGTTACAACCAATGGTCATACCTTGGCCTTTCACATAGTGGGGGCTTGACCTCATAGGAAAAATGACTCCCACCTCATCCAATGTCTGCAAGTTCATCATAATAGCCACTAATTTTTTTACCAAATGGGTAGAAGTCATTCTTATGACCTACAAAATAGGAAAGAAAATTGCCAAATTTATCCTGAATTACCTTATTTATCATTACAGTGTTTTGCAAGCCCTTATTTCTAATAAGGAAACACCCTTCAAGAATCGGGATGTGAAATATCTATGTCAAATATTAAACATCAAACATCAATTCTCTACCTCGTATTACCCCTAAGGAAATGGTCAAGCTAAGGCTACAAACAAAACCATTCTGAAAATCCTATAGAAAATAGTCAATGAAGCTAGTCGTGACTGAAATCTATAATTAAATCTCGTATTCTAGGCCTATCAAACCATCTGCATGCCTACAAGTTCAACCCCATTCTCCTTGTTCTACGAATCAAAAGCCATCCTATGTATTGAGGTCGAGTTTCCCTCATTGCGAGTGTCAATACAAAATATCTCGGCTAAATGAGCTAGATTTCTTGGATGAGCACCATCTTGATGCCCTTAATCACTTGCAAGTATATCAAAACCAATTGAAATAGAGCTATAACAAGAAGATCAATATTCGGTCTTTCTAGGTATGGGATCTCATCCTAAAATAGAATAAATAAAATCTTCCAGATCAAGACAGTAAAGGAAATTTTGAGCCTAACTACTTAGGCCCATTTGTCATCATAGTAAGCTATGGATCTAGAGAATATCGATAGTCAATGCTTGAAGGTGAACCCTTGTAGGAACCAACCAATAGTCTACATCTTAAAAAAAAATATGCCTAAGCTTGAAGGGTGTAAATTTGAAAATACAAAAAAAATCTAAAAATGATAAAAAATCCAAAAAAAAAGAAAAAAGATTGAAAACAATAAAAAAAAAATCATCCTCTAATGAAATCACTTCGGTGGCACTTTGGGCAATTACCTTGGTGAAAAAATCACAATTAGGTGCCTCACATAAATAAAGCACTTCCATATTTTCTTTGGCTCTTTATCCTATTATTCCTTGCATCACATCATTCATCCTATTTATTCCATCAACCATTCGCGTTTGTATCATAGCTTGATATTGTGAAGTATCATGTCTCCTTTAGCACTACTTAGAATATTCTTAAGGTCATCTTGTCCTACCTATATAGAGGTAGTCTATTGCATCACATTAGGGGAAATTCATTATGGATCAACTCACGTTCTTGAATATCTTAGGGTTATTTGAAATCTCACCAAAAATCCCAAAAAATTCATAAAACGTTTAGCCGAAATCCAAAAACACTTGCAAAATAAAAAATCTAAAATATTGAATATTTTGTACAGATAAAATCCAAAAACATTTGAAAATTTTAAAGTCAAAATCCAAAACATCCAAAATACATCAAAATCCCTAAAAAGGTCAAAAAATCCAAAAAACACCTTGTCATACTACAAGTCTCTGAGCTTGAATGTAGGCAAGGCCATCATTGATGTGCCCTTGAGACACCCTAGGTAAATCATGTATGAGTCCATCATAATAAACTGACCTTCCATCAACTATTCATTTCTCATTGCTAATAAGTCAAGTCAATTGAACTACGTGGTCTTTATGTGTATAACGTAGGCAAGGCTAATCTTTGATCAAACCTCGAGGCCCCTGAGATATTTTTTAGGTTGGGTTCTTAGTTGGAAAACTTGAAAAACCAAAAACATTCGAATATCAAAAAACTTCTAAAACATTTGAAATCTTGTAAAACCTCAAAATATTCAAAAACTTAGAAAACTCCAAAAACATTAGAAAACATTCAAAAGACCTAAACAACATCAAATATCTTAGATAAAACCCTAAACAACCTCAAATAACCAAAAACCAAAGCATTCACATAAAATTTTGAAAAGACCAAAAACAACCTGAAAACATTTTCAAAATATCAAAAACATTGAAATATTTCAAAAACCCCAAAACCACCCATCCCATTTCGCTTTCACCCAAAATAAATCTATTATCACCTTCAAACTTTGGCAAAACAAGTAGAAAACAAGTATCGCAAGTCATAAAGTGAAAACATAAGTTTCAAAATCTAAAGTCTATATCATAGGTAAATGAGTCGGTGGAGTTTGCATCAATGAATTATAACACACCTCATCCTAATCAAAACATATAATAAACATGTCCTAGGATGCATCCTTCCTGTGATGGACATCAACATCAGAAATCACCCTAGCTATATTTAAACCGGCAAGAGCTATAGATAACACTGACCATTTGTCTTTGATCTTTTCTTATGATTTATCTTAATGACCCATTATGATTACCTCTCGATAATGTCTAAACGATTTAGAGAGAAAGGAATGGGGTATCGATCATTATCTTTCGTTTGTTGTGCTTGTGGGTATTCTTGTAAAATAATCTCAGCGCATACTTGCTTTGTTGTGTGTAGGGAGGTTGTTTGGAGTAGATTGTTGATAATTGCATATTATTTGGTTCAATGCATTCTAAGTTTCTAAACTATATTCCAATGAGGTTTCTATATGTCAAGATGTGAACAAGAACTATCCTATCTATTTACAGAGTCAAATTCCATTATACTAGATACAACGACGTCTTGGTTATTCAATACCTTGACGCATCGTGTCTGTGCTATATCAAACATAAGGAATAACGAAAAATCCCAATCCCGAGATATGAGAAAATCATCATCTCTCATCACCATCTCTAATAAAGTCTCGGTGGATCATGGACTTGTTGGACCTTTTTGAATCAATCTTCAAAATCAATGGTCAAATCATCTTATTTCTTCTATCTTCTTTCCATGCTAACCTGGTATCATGACAATCAACAAAAACATCATCATGCATCCATCCTGCATCCACAAACTCATTAGCATACATGCATCTCACATCATCATAAAATATCATAATAATGGAAAACATAATCCACTGCATCATCATTATCATCTAAGTTATTTTGAATAATATGGATTTGTTATTCTAAGCATCTTACTACACTGCACTATCATTCATCGCATCCATATCATGAAAATTCATACTATAAGCATCATCCATATGCATACATACATCATGACATCATAAATTACATATAAAAGTACACGAAAATAAATGCATCCATCCATACATCATTTCATTTGCATGTCATAACATAAACATCCATCCCATAACATTACATATAAAGATATCGAAAAAGAAGATAACAAATCTATCTTAAATCATCGCATATTATCACATCATAGATCATTATCACATATCGCATAAATAATAGAAGTGCATCCATCACATTGCATCCATACATAATCATAACATCATATCATAGCATATCATATGCATCCATACATTCATAAAGCATGAAATAAAGATCACATCATGGATCTGAATCATCTTGTATATATCAAAATGACTGTCATGGTACAATATCTGAATCAATGTATGAATATCAAATCAAAAGTACAATATCCATGAGCCCATGAATATATATCTATATAAATAATCAGGAAAATCTTTAAAAAGTGTCCATGAAAAATGGCTAGCCTTGGTTCCTAGGACCTGTTTTAGCATTTGCACCTATATTTAACCTTTGTTGAGAAATCAACCCAAAATTCAAAATTTCAATCTGATTTCTCGAGGGGCTAGGGAACCAACTTATTCCTTTCGTTGGGGTAATAGTGGGGCATCCAAAAAATATACTTGTTGATTTGAGCAACAATTTTTAATTTAAAAAGCGCTAGTCTTTGAACCAACGTAATAGGTACCTCTCTTCAAAGAGGGGAAAAATATACACTTAAAATGTCTTGAATGATATCATGCACTCAAATCATATGTATTAACATTATTTCATCCTAAAATCCATCCTCTTTTCGCTTGATTGATCAAATTAGCTTAGCTATTTAATTAATTGTGTCATTTTCATCTATTAATCTAATTGACCTAATTAGGTTAATTCACCCCTTTCATGCTAAGCCTTCATCCTGTTAAATTGGATACATCAAATTATTTAATTTAATCCCTAAGTCCTCTTATTTAATTAAATAATCCTAAGTTATTTAATTAAATATCATAACGCTTTCTCCTTTTTCATTAAAACATTGTTTTAATTATCAAATTACTAAATAAATCTAATCCTCCCACTTGCAAGGGAATATTCTCTTTCTTCACTCATTTTAAAAAGAGAATATTCCTTTTTTAATTGCAGAAACAAAAATACTACATCAGATGCGATACTTCGACTTTGTTTTGTAACTTTTCCCGCTCTGGCTATTTTTTTGAATTTTCGGTCCCTGCTTTTGATTTGATTGTTTCATGGGGTCAAGTAAAATTCCGTTGGAGTCTGCTTCATGCTCAGTGATTGGCTAGGAAGTTGACGTCCCAAAAGTTCTGACGTTGAAGGCTATAGATAATCTTAAACTGGTGTTGGTTGGTAAGTTTTTGGCATATAAGTCAAATATTGAATTGGTCCGTGAATGGGCTACTTCTACTTGGAATCTCAAAGGTAGTGTCGCCATAAATTCCATGCCAAGAGGCATCTTCCTTTTCTCCTTTGTGGTTTATGAAGATATACTTAGGTTTTAACTGGAGTCCCTTGGGCCTTCGACTCTAGGTTTAATAATTTTCTTTGCCTCTACAAATGGAAGCCGAGTTTTGATTCTTTGGTTGACCTGGGTGCCTCAACTCTAAATTGGGTTCACTTATCCAACCTACCTCTTGAGTTTTGGGAGATGGTTATTTTGAAAGGAATAGTTAACTCTTTTCGTAGTCTTTTGGCCATTGATAAGTGTGTCACCAAAAAGTGTAGCCTTTGACACTTGTCACTCATTTTGGACCCTTGCCTGTGGATTTTGGACCTTTTTGGACCTCTTTTTACCCCCTTTCAAGCCTTGTGCCTAAGTGGTGTAATTTTTTGCAATACATTTTCACACTTTCCTAGGCTTATCATCACTAAATCAACCCTTTCTTATTCTATAATGACCCCTTAATGCACATACATGCCTTATTTTTGTGTGTTTTGTGAGACAATCCTGAAAAATAATAATAATCACACTTCAATCCCCAAAAACCAATCAAAATTTCCCAGGTGGACTAGGTCGCCACCTTGGGTGACCTAGTCCCATGTGACATAAAATTTAAATTTAACTTAATATTTTTTCAGAATTTTGTCTCTAAAACCCTAAGGTTGGCCTGTATGATTTCAGGAAATTTAGGGCACAACTTGTATAAATAAGGGTTTTCCCCTCATTTTTGGGGCTCCTAGTTCATTATTCATTCACTCTCCTCTCAATATCTCATCTCTCCTTCTCAAGCAAGCTAGGGTTTGAGTATTCTAAGTCACCAAGACATATCTCTCAAGAAGCATCGAAAGGGTTGAATCCTCCATTGCTGCAACTCAAGATCTATCATCAAGGCAAGGTAAACTCAATCACTCCTCTGTTTCATGCTTCATTACATAATTTCTCTATTTTGGTTTGATTACTCAAAAGGGGTTTGACCAAGGCAAACCCCTAATCCCTAACAATCAACAAGTTTTCCCTTTTTTTGTGATTTCCAGGTCTTGTTGGTGGATTTGGCAAAGAACCAAGGTGGGAGAACATTCAAAAACTTGTCCAAGCTCTTCAAAGTTGGAGAAACTCTATTTGAATCTTGGAGGACCTTCATAGAACAAAATCTTCACTTTCAAGACTGAATACCTGAAGGAGCGAAAAACATAGATCAAGAGCTTCCACTTCCAATTTCTGATCTTTAGAAATTCAAAAGAGGACTAAGTCGCCAAAAATGGTGACCTAGTCCCACTAAACCTATTTTTTAGAGAGTTTTAGAGATTTGGATACCCTTTTGGATGAAACAAACTTTGATACAGGTTTCTAGAAAAATGACTAGGTCACCCAAAATGGCGTAAATGTCCCAATAGGCTTAAATTTCAGCATCAACAACATTTCTAGCTTCTGCAAGTTTTCAGGTGCACACCCCTTTCATCTCTAGCTTTTTGTTTTAGTTTAATATACATCTTTAAGTCATCTTGTACATAATTTCATATCATAGTGTGTTTTGCAGCATAGTTGCATTTCCTAGGTTTTTCATTAGCATTTAGCTTCTCTTTTCCATTTCCAACATTTAGGGCATTTCACACACATCACTTTAAGCCCCTAATATAACCCTCTTTGAATGAACTCACTAAAATCATATCATTAGGTGAAAGAGAGTCATTCTTACATCCAAGCTCCTAGGTGATAAACCCTAGGGGCCTATTTGGGGAATCCTCTTTCCCTTTTAGCATATCATCATTTTTGGTGTTTTAATAAGATAACTAAGGAGAGGTCTAGATTGGTCTATGCTCATATTTGTGTAAATGTGGCTATGAATTTATTCTTTCCAAATTCTATCCTTTTAAAGTCAAATTTTGGTAATTAGACCCAACCTATGGAATATGAAAATGTCTGCCATTTCAGTGAGTTGTGCAAGAATTTTGGTCACCTCATTGACTCTTGTGAGAATAAACCCATTGAGGGTACCTTAGCAAATAAGGAAAAACCTGTTGAGGGTACCTCTACTGTTATACTTGCTTCGGTTGCTCATCCTTCAATAATTTATATTGTCCCTTTGGTTACTATCTCCTAATAGAAGGAAACCCCAACCTCTGGCTGGGAGGTTGTTTCAGTTGAATCTATTGTTGTTTCCAATGACTCAATCAACTTGAACCTCAAGGCTACTAGCCCTGTTTCCAGTTTCCCCACCCTTGCCTTTCTGAAAAATGTGATGTCGGATACAAGGGAAGAAATGAAAATGAATATTGGGGATGAGCCTAACGAGGTCTCCCTTATGAAGGATAATTTGCAATCATCCATGGGGATGTGACTACTAGGAAACAAAGAACTTTGGATTTGATCGCAAGGTTGAAGTCCAAAAATAATTAGTCCTAGTTGTTTCACTAGGGTTTTGGAGGTGTTGTTCTCTTTTTTCTCGATGAAGTATCTTTCCTGGAATATAAGGGGCCTTAATAGCTTGTATAAACAATTTTTGGTTAAAACCTATATCCTGGATAATAAAGTGGATGTTCTCCTCCAAGAAACTAAGATGAAGGAGACTTTTGATAAGGAAATTTTGAGCATCTAGCTTGGAGCGAATTATTTTGTTAGTGAGGCTGAATAGGATTTTGGAGGTATAGCTACCCTCTAGAATCCCTCTAAATTAAAAGGATCTATTTGCTTTACTAATAGGAATAGTCTGATGGTTTCCCTTGAAGATATGGCTTCCTAGGAGAAATGGAACTTAATAAATATCTATGATCCCAATTTGAGTAGGGAAAATTTGTTGCTTTGGGAGCAGTTAAATGATGCTATTAAAAGTAGAAAAGATGATCATTAGATGTTGGGAAGGGATTTCAATTCCCCTTCTTCCTTCAAAAAAATTTGGGGGGCTAGATGACTATTCATATAGCATGATGGAGCTGGTTGAATTTCTAAACTCAGTTGGCCTTATTGATATCCTTCTTCAAGGCTCTAAGTACACATGATCTAATAGAAGGAATGGAAACCATCTAATCCAAGTCAAGTTAGATAGGTTTCTGATCTCTGCCAATTGGAATATCTCTCAATTCCTCTCTCTTTCTACTCTCCCAAGATTTGGCTCTGATCACAATGCTTTGGTGTTTAAAAGAAATGTTGATCACAACAAGGGACCTTTCCCTTTTAGATTTGAAATATTGTGGAGCCTGCACCCAAAAATTTTTTCTCTCATTAAAATTTAATGGGAGGAACCTATAGAAGACACCCCTATGTATTGCTTGGTGGAAAAGCTTAGTAGAATAAAGCAAAGAGCTAAAGGGTGGAATAAGGTGACATTTGGTCATATATTTGAGATTAAGAATTCTTTGGGAAAAAACTTAAAGGAAGTGAAAGATAACATGGAGGCTGGTCTTGTGGATGATGAGATATGTGCTAAGGAAAGAGAGCTCAGATCTCAATGGCTTAAGATTAACAAAAAGGAGGAAATATTTTGGAAACAAAAATCTCGTGTTCAATGGGTAACTAAAGGGGATAGGAATACTAAATTCTTCCATTAATCTACCTTGAAACACAGAAGTAGGAACATAATTAGATCACTTCCTAAAGAGGATGGCTTTGTGGTCTCCACTAAAAATGAAATTGTTGGGAAAGTTGTCAACTTCTTCTTCTTTCACCATATTGCCCCGGGTAATGTAAATCAGGTACATAATGACTTTATTGAGGTGATCCCTAAATTTATTTTTGATCTTGATTTAAATAATATGACTAATGTTGTCTCTATGGAAGAATTTTAAAATTTTATGTTCTCTTTTGGATATTTTAAAGCCCTTGGCCTAGATGGGTTTCCTCCTACTTTTTTTTGTACCTACTGGGATATTGTCAAAAATGACCTCTTTAATGTTGCTAGAGATTTCTTCAAGTCGAGCAGGATCCTAAACCAACTAAATGCAACCTTTATTGCCCTCATTCCTAAAATTACAAATGCCTCTTCAATTAAGGATTATAGACCTATAAGTCTCTGCAATAAGGTCTATAAAATCTTCTCTAAAATTATTGTGTTAAGAATCAAATGGTGTTAAGCAAAATGATTGCCCCAGACCGGGAAGGTTTTGTCCAAGGTAGAAACATCCTTGATGCTACCATATCTACTCATGAAATTATCCACTCTATGGACCATTCTAAAAATCTTGGGATGGCCTTCAAAATTGATATATCTAAGGCCTATGATAGAGTCTCTTGATCGTTTATCTTTGTTGTTCTTAGGAATTTTGGGATAGAAGAAATATTCCTTAGGATAATATCTACTTGTGTTACCTCCCCCATGTGCTATGTTTTGGTCAATGGTGTCCCCCAAGGCTTCTTCTCTTATGGTTGTGGTCTTAGGCAAGGTGACCCCCTCTCACCCTATCTTTTCATCATTCTTGTTGAGAGTCTTGAATGGAATATCAAAATTTGGTGGACTCTAAAGCCCTAAAAGGTGTTAAAGTTGCCTTGTCACTTTTTCCTAACTCCCACCAACAATTTGTTGATGATACTCTATTATTTGGGGAAGCCTCGATGGGGGAAGCTAGACTTTGGAAACAGGTTCTAAATGATTATGATGTTGTTTCTAGATAGTTTCTCAACTATGAAAAAAGTAAGATATACTTCTTTAATACTAGCCAAATGGTCAAGGATAGACTGGTGAGAATATTGGAATGTTAGGAAGTAGTTATACCTATAGCCTATCTTGGGTTAACTTTGATTTCCAAGAAGTTGGAAAATAATTATTGGAATCAAATGATTGAGAGAGTTCAAAAAAGTTGGTTGGTTGGAAGGGGAAGCTTCTAAGATTGGTTGGAAAGATCTAATTATTGAAACCCCCGTACAAAATATTCCTATTTACTACTTATCTCTCTTCAAAATTCCAACCTTTGTAGGGAAAAAATAGAACAAATTCAGAGAATATTCTTGTGGTCGGGAACATAAGAACAAAATAGACTGTCTCTAGTTAGTTGGGAAAAAGTGTGCACACCAAAAAGTGTTGGTGGTTTGGGGATAAGGAGAATCAATTTTCTTAACAAATCCTTAACTGCTAAAGTAGGTTGGAACCTCCTGGAAGAGTCTAAAGATTGGGTGAACATTTTCCAAGCCAAGTATTTGAAGAATAGGAACCTTGGCTATTTTCTCTTTATGTCTAACCTGCCTGGTGGTTTTGTTTTATGGAATCACCTTGTAAAAATAAAAAATGTGCTAAAATTGGGAGTTAGAAAGAGAATTGGGAATGGTAAAAATATTGAATTTTGGAAGGACCCATGTATTGAGACTTCTAATTTGTCCTCTACTAACGGGTTAAATCCCCTCAAACAAAACCTTACCAGGATATGTGGCAAAAAGGTTTCTAACTATGTCAATTGGGAGATGGATGAATCTAATTGGAAGGAGTTCAATCTGCTTTTAAGGAGGGCTAATTTAAGAGGCTAAAGACATATCAACTAGGATCCGACCTAGCTAAGGCTTCACAATCTAATTGCGGAGGGGAAGTGGTTTGATAGTGAAAGGGAAGATGAATGGATTTGGAAGAACAACCCTTCTAGTTGTTTCAATGTAAAATGGGCCTACGAGGAATTGTTCAAGCCCTTGATAGACATCAAAGATCATCATTGGGAAAAAGTATGGTTGAAGAACTTGGTTCCTAAAATTAAGTGTTTCTGGTGGGTTACCTCACATGTAATGTTTTTGACCATTGACAATCTAGTTAGAAGGGGGTTCTAGTTGGTTAACAAATGCTCCTTTTGCAAGAAGGATGAAGAGTCAATAATGCACCTCTTCTTTCACTAGAAAATCTCCAAAGATTTTTGGTCCTTCTTCATGTCGTCGTTGTTCACTGAATGGGTATTTCCTCACTCAACTAAGTCATTTATAGAAAGCTGGTTAAATTTCCCCTTTTCCCATAAAGTTATTGTCGATCTCTAGAACCAAATCGCCCCCTTTGTTACCTAGGGAATATGGAAGGAAAGGAATAACAAGATCTTTAGGGAAGTAGAGAGAAAAAACCATGAAGTTAGTATGATAATACAAACTCAAATTAAAGAAAATATGGAGGTTGGAAGATACAATTTCTCTAAAGTTTGGTCAAATCATAAAGAGATGAGAATAAAGCAAATCTGGGGTATAAGCAAGGATCTTACTAACCTAAACTAGACCAAGATGTTAACTAGAAATTCTATAGTGTGGACCCCTCCTTAGAAATATTGGATTAAGTGTAACTTTGATGGGTGCTCTAAAGGCAACCCAGGTATAGCAGGGGTAGGGGGATTGCTCAAAAACCACAAAGGGGAGTGCATAGTGAGATTTGATGTTAATTTGGGTGTTTGTTCCAATAACAAAGTTGAGGCTATGGTTATTTTAGGGGGTTTAAAGAATATTAAGGATTATGGCTTTAAAAATATCATTCTGGAAGGAGATTCTAAGTTAATAGTTGATATATTGAATGGAGTGGCTACACCCCCTTGGGAGCTAAAAAATATCATTGACAAGTGTTTGTCCCTCAAGAGTTATTTTACCAACTGCAAGGTGTAACATGTTTATAGAGAAGGTAATAAGTCTATTGATTGTACTTCCTACGAGGCATTAAGGTGTATGGGGTGGAACTGTAAGGTTAATAATAACCTGTTGAGGTCTTAAAGGGATGTGATTTTTAATGAAAATTTTGAATATGATTATAATTTACAAAGTTGATGTGTAGAAGTGGAGAGGGAAGTATGGGAGACCTAGTGTTTTTAAAGGAATGCAATTTAATGATGATAATAGTGGTACAATGTTGATTTTTTTTATCTTCTTTGGAGGTAAAATTAATCATTATCTCCTTCCCAAGGCGATCAAGACCCACATGGTGATTTTAAAATTGCGAAGGGATGTCAAATCCAAATATGCCTAATGTCATCTCTCCCCGTATTTGTGAAGACTTGCAAGGTAAGATTATTAATGTGATGTTAATCACTTGTAATAATAATTACGAGATCATGGCTCTGGGAATTATGTCATTGGATTCCCCTAAAATAAAGTTCTCAATTGCTCATTTTTTATGGGCTTATTCTGAAAATTTGAGAAAAAAAAATTATTGCAAGATTGGTAGAGATCCGAAGTGGGTGGTTATGAGGAATAGCTCGCAGCTGTTAAAAAATTTGCAGAGGACCAAAATGGGTGGGCTGAGGAAGCACATAGAGTCTCCAAATTGCTAGGTGCTCAAGCAGAATACATACTTATGGAGATTATTTGATAATGTGGGAATGGTTCCTTTCTTTGAGTCTATGAAGAGCTATAATAAGAGCCTAACTGCCAAGTTCACCAATTCATGGAGGAAGGGAAATGTTGTTATAGGTGCTATCAAGTTTGAAGTGATGACAGGGTTTATCACGAAAGCAACAAAATTACATAATCAAGGTATAAAGGTGGCTAAGAAGAGTGGGCCCGACTACCAAATTTTTGTGGACAAGTTTTTGCATGATGGGGAGAATATGAAACATTTCCAAAATGGGTATGCTAGGTTAGAGCTTTTTCCTCCCTACACCTTGGTAAGTTTGTTTATTATGAGATATTTTACATTGGAAGGGAGATACATTTTTGTACATGTGTATCATTTCCCTTTGCTAAATCATGTTAGGCATGGTGAAATAATTAATTTTCCCTTCTACTTATTGTCTTCCCTATAAATGAATATAGAGAAAGGTGCTAGCCCCCCCTTGCATCAAGGATTGATGTTGCTCTATATAAGCATGCGCTTGTGCTAAACCCTCATGGTAACCCTCTTGCTCTAGAATTGATAATAAAAATCCCAATGATGGTGACAATGAGGGACCCCCTGTGGATGAAAACCCTACTGAGGATCATAATCCTTGCCCGCTCCCCATTGTTGTTGCTAGAGGGGTGTTAATTCTTGCTAAGAGCCCTTCCCCTATTGCTAATGTTTCAAACCCTTCTACCCCCATGACCAAAAATTGTTGGTAAAGGTTCCTTCGAGTCTAAGCTTGTGAAATCGGCTCTGGAGAAGAGAAAACACTCTCCTCTTCTCTTGGATTTACCCAAGTCTAAGAAGTTTAAAAAATATTCCAATCCTCAAAATGTGGTCATTACTATCAGTGAAGAGGGCATGCAAAAAGAGGATTTGAAAGAGAACAAGCAGGGGCAAGGTAGTGGAGGTAGTGGTGGTCACAGGTCAACTCACCTAACTAAGACTACTTCTAAGGATAATAAAGGAAAACAAAAAATTACTGTGTATGAAGAGGAAGACTTGGATATTGAATATTTTGAACCCTAGATTGATGAAGATTCTGATGGGATATATTTTGAGGATTCTACCTATGAAATGGGGGAAGAGGATTCAGAAGAAAAGAAGGAAGATGATGATGAGGAAAAAACTAATATGGAGGAGGACAAAAAGAATGATAATCTGTTTGTGCCAAATGTTGGGAATACTGGAAATAAGATTGATACTGATGATTCAAGCATGGATTTTATGAAAATTGACCAAATTATTTCAGGTGTTAAATGGATGATTGATGGAGAAAGCCCTATCAAATGGTTAGGTTGGTGACTACTGTAGCCTGGACATGCTATGATGTTTGAAGCTATTTTTGGACAAACTAAAATCAACAAGAAGCTGAAAAAATTGGGGAAGCCCGATGATCTTAAGGTGTGGGATGATTTAGAGGGACCTGATTGGAGGGAGTATGTCTCCCTCATTCGAGAATATGGGTACTTGTTGAGGAAATCCAAGTAATGACTTTCTCTTTTGATGTTTTTTAATGTCTGCTCTCTTCTTTTTGTCTTTTTTCTTCTAGAATTCAGACTGTTATTTCATAATGGATTTGTTATCGTTTAGGACTACTCAGTATATGGTGGATTTAATTAATGTCCCATGCAGCCTTAAGTACTCTATCAGTAACTTCATGTGTTTGATTAATTATGGTTGGTCTATGGTTATAGTTATGAATTATGGCTTGCGTGTAACCACATATGTTAGTTTTTGATGTTGGTTGGTGGTGTTGTTTCCCACCTTATTTCTATTCCTTTTTGTTTGTTTGGTTGTAACTATGAGATCAGGGCCCTTTCCCTGCTTATCTAATAAAAAACAAAATTTCAACAAGACTTGTGCAATTTTTGAAAGTCTGTTTGTTTGAATGAATGTAAGTCCTTGATTAAATATCATCTTGCATCCTCAACCTATGATGGGAATCCATGATCCATTCCTCCATTTTCCTTCCATTATGATTGTTGATTGATCATTTTGATCTTGACCATCAATTTCCTTTTTCCTATTCAACAAATAGAGCTTGCATCTATTGAATAGGGATCCATCTTTTAATAGTAAACTTATGTTGTTAAAATAAATTTTATCTTGCACTCACATTTTATGTTTTAAAACACATTTTAGGTTAATCTCTTGCATCATATTATCTTAGCTTTCATTAATGGCTTCCATGGTAACTTAGGTGCACCCATTTAACATATTCAATAATTAGGGTTTTATTTTTTTGAAGCTTGCATAGATTTAGAATAGCTTTGCATATACCCATATTGATCATCTTAGTATATCTCATGTTAGAATAGCTTTCATCATGTTAATTTAGCTTTTAAATCATGTTTTCATACACATCTCTCATTGGTTTCGTTAATTCTCTTTGATAGAATCGATTGAAACAAGCTCATTATCCAAGGGATTGGGAAAGGGTTGCCATTCCACATCAATGCAACATCAATCCCCCAATAGGATAAGTTTCAATGGATTAGAATAGGTATTTTTAAAGATTTTGTATTTGAATATGTTAATTTTAATTGCTTATTAGCTTAGTTTGCATTGAATGATCTTATTGGGACTGATTCCTAGTGGCTTAATTATACTTTGAATCCTTATGGATCAAGTGTAGTTAGCTCATACTATGTTCATTGGTCACACTCCTATTCTTCTATTGGAAAATTGCAACAAAGAGATGGAAATGTGGGCGATTCATCTCTTGGCTGGGGGGGCCCTTCTCTCAAGGCTAGTTGCTCCAATTATATGAAGGCTTTTGAAATAGATCACCCTTCTTCACCCGTGCACCTTGCTTCCCTCGATAATGGTAGTCACAACAAGGGTGTTGGATATTTAGAGATGGGCACAAATGGCACTAGGGCTCCCTTGCACAAAGGAAAATATTTGTAGGTCGATAGCAGTCAAAACTTCAAAAACACATCAAATTTCAGTGGTGTTGGGATTTACAATGGAGGCAACATTAATTTTTCATCGCTTTCCCATGACCCGCGCTAGGCTTGATCTATGTTGAACTTCTTTTTGCCCTTCTACATAACTCATGAAGGTTATGGCAAGTCTTTTTATTTAGTTCCCCATCTAGCCAAGAATGTGATGGAATGTAAGGGTACTGACCTACGCTATGGAATCTACACCCCAAAGTATCCCAACCAAAATTTGGTGTTGCATGGGGGTGAAATTCCTCTCCTCCATGAGGGCACAAAATTTGGTTGTTGGATTACAAAGTGATGATTGGAACGGTTGGCCATGCATATATAGGGTGGGATTCGCCTACTCCTATGCGACCACCATGTGTTTCCTCCTCTGACCGCTCTCCATCTTGTCTATACACTTTGTAGATTCCCTCTCTTCCTATCTATATCTCAAATTTAATTCCAAAAATTTATCTAGATGGTGTCACATGTGACATAGAAGTGTACCTTCAAGACCATCCATTAATTTGTAGATTTTTGAAGGTCTGGCTGAAGTGTGATCTACCCACTTGGATAAGTAAAAATTGGAAGGAATGCATGGAGGTTGAAATCAACATCTACTGGGATATGCTAGGGGGTTTTTCATCTTGGAATTTGAATCTTTGGAAGATAAGGAATTGATTCTGAATACTAGCCCATGGTTTTTTCAAGGAGACTTTTTATGCACTAATCCAAAGATTCCCTTTGATCCTTAGATAGAGACATTTTCCTCAACATACCTTTGGGTAAGACTGTCATACCTCCCTTTACAATTTTGGGAAATCGAGTGTTTGAAGGCTATTTCCAATGGGCATGATAAGTATCATAGTGTCTCAAAGGAGACTATCAATTACAAAAACTCCACATGTTTTTAGTTATGCATGGAATTTGATTTATCCAAAGGCCTTCCGATAGAAATGTAATGTCCCCTTTTCTAAAAATAACATTTACTATTTTTAGTAAACCTGCAGACACATAAAAATGTCCTCGTAATCATTTTTATCCATTGCACATTTCATCTGATCATCCACATAATCATATCGCCATATCCATAAAATCATTAAAATATTATAAATTTTATAAGCATTTATTCATATCATTTTAATCATTTATCATTTATCCATTAAATCATTTATAAGCATTTGTTCGTATCATTTAATCATTTATACATTAAATCATTTATAAGCATCATTCATATCATTTAAACATATTCCATTAAATGATTTAATCATTGATCTACATTTCATTAATCATTAATTTATCCACTTAATTAATCGTTAATCCATAATCACTTAATTGCATTTCATAAATTCATTAATTCATCCATTTGCATAAATCATTTCACTTTGACCATTTGTATGATTATTCATTTGCATTAATCATTAAAATGCATTCATATATTTCATTAAATAATTTAAAATTCATAAATCAACTTCCATGAAATTAGCTCAAAATTGCACATTAAACTCATAAATCATTTCTATGGAATAAGCTCAAAATTGCACATTTTGAGCTTCCAAACACAAATCATGGCATAAATCACTCCACTCATTTCTCATTTCTCATTTTCAAATTATGCATTCATCTATAAAAACCTCCTCCTTCTCACTTTTTGGGGATACACATTTTGATTTCGAAATTTGATTTCAATCTCTCTTTCATTCATCACAGCTTCTTGTTGCACTTATGCTCATAAAAATTTGAGAGCACCAAATGCATAAATCAAGAATCATGGTGAAATAGTAAAACAATGGAGCTAATTTTCCTTTAAATGCATTTATTTTAGTTTTTGCATAGTTTAGTTTGCATTTTACATTTGTATTCATTTGGAAAGGCTTTATTGATGATATGCTAGAATTTTTATTTGAATTGATAGATTAAATCATTCAACTTTCAGTTTTCAGCATATACAAACCCAAATTTTGAAATAGTTAATCAGGACCTACAAATAAATCAGGTAATTTGGGTTTTCAAGATAAATTTATTAAATCATTTTTGAGGGAAAAATTAATATTTATTTTAATTTTATTTTCATGGGTCCTAATGGGCATTGGTTTTTGGCAAGAGCAATTATGGAGCATATTTGGCAAATAATGTTGCAAGATTCCAATTGACCCTTGGCAGTTTACATAGGGTATCGTATGACCAGATTTAATGATGTATGCATGGAAGAGTCCCATCTTGTGCGTGGGATTTTGGGTGCCCAATTTGGTGCAAAAAGGGGATTTGAATATATGCCATTTTCTCTCTCAAGTTTATTTTATGCAGGATTATTGATTTCTTCCACTAGTGATTTTTTTCAGAGGTTGGTAAAACAATGAAGAAAGGATCTCAAAGTCTAGTAAACCAAGGATATTAAGGCTTAAAGATAGTGGCTCTGAGGTTCTTTGGATGCAATTTCACCTAGATATTTCCATTGTGCCCAATGCTCATCAGTTTGGTAATTTGTCTTCAGTTTATTTGCAGGAGTTTGGTGTAGTTTGGAGTGCATCGTGCAGATTTTTGAATTTCAGATTGTATTACTATTTTGAGAAGCCTATTTTTATGTTATTATAGTATTCATATATGTACCTTGCTATTGGTAAATTTGTATGAATATCAGGGTGAGTTTATGTGGAGATTGCACTAGTTTCAGAGTGAGTTTTGGGCTTCCAATTGGGGATTTCTTGGGTATTTTGTTGTAGTCATAGTTTGTTGATGTCAACTATTTATGACATAAACCTGATGTAATTTTCATTTTATTATTAGTCATACATCATCTTTTATCAGTTTCACACTTTCTTGATATATGTTTGAATATTTTGGTGAATTTTTTATCCTACCCGATTTGCATCCATTTTCAGTTTGATAGAAATAAAGGTTTCCAAACTTATAGATTTTTTGTTGTTGTTCATTGATGATTTATTTAACAACAAAATGATGTAATCCTATGTGGAGATCTAGAATAAAACATTTTTCTTTGGTTGCACATTGTATACACCAAAAAATGGTCTTGAGAATCCAATTGATTAAATATGATTTATTTGATTAATTACCCTTAATTCCTCTACTATTAAATAAATGGAAATATTTATTTATATAGTTCATCATAAATTCTTTAATCTCTATTCTATTATTTTCATCTTAATTAGATAAATAAATTTCACTTTGTTTTATTTAATTATCATAGTTAAATTCATCTACTTAATAAATAAATAGAAATATTTATTTATATTAAGTTCACTATTAATTATTCTATTTTTATCATATTTCCTCTTAGTTAAATAAAGATATCTTAAAGTTTTTATTTAATTATCATATCCCTTTTTATTAAATAAGCAAATATAAAATATTTGTTTTATTTAATTAAATATCTTATTTTGATAAATTTGAATAAATCCAAAAATTCAAATAAGGGCATAAATCAATTTCCTTTATTCACTCACCAATAAAATTAGATATTTTATATCTAATTAATTCAATTGGCATTCATGGGAAAGCCTTGGAGACAAATTGGAAATCAATCTCTCAATCCTCTTCCATCAATTTTTCCTATCATTTTGCCCGGTGTTTTCATGGGGAGGAACCATTCTTAAAATCTTCTCAATCTCTCACCATTCAATCCTCCAAATTGAATCCAAGCCTCTACTTTGCTGCCCCTGTGCAAATCTATTGCCGTAAATCTATAAATACAACCTCATTCAACAAAAAAGGGATCCCAACTTTGTGCAATCTTACTCTGCAGGAAATAGCAATCAAGCATCACAACAATAGCATTTTAGCAATCATAGCATCAGTAGAATCATAATCATGGTTGCATCTTAGTTTTACTGTAGCTTTCATTTATCACTTTCATGTTAATTTAGTTTACAATATCATCGTATAGGATTGGTTTCCTACTTTTTGAAAACTTCTCATTCTTTAGATTGTCAGTTTAACAGTCATAGTGCTTACACGATTTGAGAGCCATAGTGGTTTAATAAATCTTTGGAGATAGAGAGCAATATGGTGTTTTCAATGGATTTTTGGTTTTTAATAGCTTAATTATTGATGATATTCATTGATATAATGTCATATTAAGAGGTGTTTCTATTTATTTTACTCATTACTTATTCACACTTACAATTTGGCGCCCACCGTGGGGCATAACCCCATATTTCACCCTTTTTTTTCTTTTGAAAAGTGTCGTACAGGTTTCTGGCGTGTTCAGTTTAGCACGAGCAAGAGTTTTTTCGGTGCTTCCAATGAAAACTATAGCTTTTCTGAGCTCCATTTCAGCGATTCCACAAAAACTATAGCGCTTCCGGAGAATTGTTTAGCGCTTCTGAGGAGGAAAATATAGCGCTTACACGGTCTGTTTCAGCACATCAGCTACCCATTTCCAGCACATCTGATATAGCACTTCTGTGAAATTATAGGGCGCTTCTATAATATGTTGTACTGCTTTTGACTATAGCGCATCTGATATAAACTATAGCGCTTCTATTTTTTATTTTAGCACTTCTATAACTACTTATCTGGATCTGACGCAACTACGGTGAAAATTTTATTTTGATCCATTTGGACTAAAAAGTATCAATCCTATGGTAGTCACTTGATTTAAAATTTATCAATCCTAGGATAGACATCACACATTTTTCTATATCAGTTAAAATTGACACTATGACTTTTGTGAAGCAAAATCTTCACATAGAATAGCAAAATTTGTCTTTTGGGTTTTAAAATCAAACATTGATTACTGTGCTTGTGTGGTGAAAAGGCTTATGCTCTCCCCTTAACTGGGTGATCAAAACTCAAGACTCATCCTTTATTTCTATGCAATTTACACTTTTTTACATCCTTTAGAAGGCCTATTATAGTGGGAAAAAGTACTCACCCTACAGGAATGACCTAAGTGGTAACAACCAAAGCCAGGTTTTCCACCCCACTATAAAATTTAAAGCGAATCTGGGGAAACCCACTTTTTTTCGGAGTTGTGCAAAGATAACCAACCCTAAAATATTTGTTCTAAAGATTGGGAGGTCTCCTGAGGGATTTTATCTATTGCCTCTCTGAACGAAAACCCTATCTAAGAACCATAATGTAGTATCCAGTTGAGTTCGTAACTAGACAGTGTAATACTCACAGTGCAAGGGGAGGGAAGAATCCGCCCCCAAGACACTCACCATATAATTGCCAAGGACCATTTTCTCAAGGGACGAGAAATCCAACTTTGAGTACGCGCCTGGGAAAGACAAAAACACAGGCGCCCTCTAGGGGGTGACACAGCTATGTGAGTCAACACAATTTTAAGATGTGGGTTGTTGACTATAACGATGACCTTTTTGACCTTAAGAGTGAGTTTGTCTGAAGTGTATCTTTGTTAAAAAAAACTAGTGGAAATCAATAGAGACCATTCGTGGTTCTTGGACATACACTATTTGTTTAGATTCTATGATTAAAAACAACTGTTCTACAATTTCTTGTCATGTTCTCAAAATAATTTAACTCAGGTAAAGATCATCCAGAAAAATACCAAAAAGGAGTCAAACAAAACCACCTAGTAAATTTATGATTAGAAATTGGAAGTCCAAAAAGTTTGTCAAGAAATCTCTTAAAGTCAAGAAACTGAAGAAACCACTTAGTTACAAAGATATTTTGAGAAGAAGACGTTTCTTGTATTAGAGTAGAAAAATATTGCTTCATCATAGAACTTTCATACATAGGTATCACGATTTCGCTAGGGGTTATACTGGTGATTACACCTTAGAGCCTCTTTATTCACAAGCCTATTTTACAAGAAGAGCTCTTACACAATATCATAATCATAGTCAACCCATTTGTCAGTCCTCCATCCCACAACCAATGATAGAATACTCCACTAGACCCGATCAATTTTTGCAATAAAGAAACTCATAATCTTTAGGCTTATCATCCAACATCAAAAAATTACAAGTGGAGATATCTTGTCAAAATCAAAATTCCCAAAAAACAATCTCTTCACGAGTAGAAAAATCAGACAAAATCATTAGAACCCAAAGTAGCACTTCTGAGGTTTGTTTTAGCGCTTTGAATCCCAATTAGTGCTTACACCCTCTGTTTTAGCGCTTTTGACCTCTGTTTTAGCGCTTTCGCAAAATAACGCTTAAGAAGATTGGCATAGCGCTTCCACAAAATAGCACTTCAAAAAACTGTCATAGCGCTTACACACTCTGTTTTGGCACATCCACAAAATAACGCTTCGACGCTTTGTTTTAACACTTTTGCACTCTGTTTTAGCGCTTCCAAACATATCAGTCAGACTTGTTGACATCTAAAACTCAGATTTTTATCAGAAAAAAACATCTTCTCAGTCTAGACAGTGTCTTAGACCTGAAACAAATTATGTTCATAGAAGTCAAAATTATTTTCAACTAAAATCCAGATCTTGTAAACTACAAAGTGTCCAATTATCAAAACACAAATCTTGATTATTGAGTTAAGTTTCCTCATCAAGATTTTGAGATCGTACAATCATGAAACGAAACACAATATCGGATTTTTAACCTAGTCTCATCAATAGAATATACCATTCTATTTGACTTTGTTAAAATCTAATTGACACTAATCCAAACATAAAAGATCAAAGTTTATTGAAAGTAACAAACATTCATATGCCAATTTT
This sequence comes from Sequoiadendron giganteum, assembly GCA_007115665.2. NCBI lineage: Eukaryota > Viridiplantae > Streptophyta > Pinopsida > Cupressales > Cupressaceae > Sequoiadendron > Sequoiadendron giganteum. The sequence goes on along the minus strand of CM021105.1, from coordinate 628,235,082 downwards.
GATGAGATCACAAAGACAAAAATTTAAAGAAAAAGAAACTGAAACACAAAACATCATGGCTGAAGAAAATCCTTGGAGTGGACTTCATCAAAATGACACAAACGAAATAACAATAGAAGAAATACAAACAACACAACAGGACCCAAAATTTCATAAATTTATGGAAAAGATCTTAGAACAAGACATGGATAAATATCTCCTAATGCTAGTTGAATCAAGTGCCAAACTTCCCAAAGATTTCAATGTCAATCGCTTAAAATAAGCACCTAGAAGAAATGAAACTGAAATACCACAACATACGCCAAACACGGATCAAGCTGTGGCCCTAACATGACAAATGCAAAACTTGCAACAACAAATTCAAGATATGCAAAAGGGATACACGAAAAGGTATGCATTACAGGATATTTGTTCTTATCCTTTTGACCCAACTGTGGATATGATACTATTCCTTAGACACTGCAAGTTCCTAAAATATGACAAATATAATGGTAAGACAAACCCAATTGACCATGTAAGGGAATTTAGAACCATGAGCTTAGAGTTTGCACAGGAAGAAACATACCTAATGAGGTTATTCTCAAGAAGCTCAGGACGTCAGTGTATGGAGTGGTTTTCCAAACTACAACCGGGAATACGCACTTTTGAAGAGCTCATCAATAGGTTCATATCACAATATTCTTTTAACATCCAACATGACGTCACGATAAAGGACCTCTATAACATGAATCAAAAAAAAGGTGAGACATTATTGTCCTTTTTACAATGATGGCAAAGACTATTTGCTAGGTATCCTCGCTCCAAACCTGAGGAAGAAAAAATGGAGTTATTCATTGATAACCTGACTGATGAAATGAGTTATAGGCTTGAATTACAATATCCTCCAACATTCGAAAAAGTGATTGAAAATGGCCTTAAAATCAAAGAAGCCTTAGTCAAACAATGGGTGATCAAACACTACAATGAAAAATCAAACAACACCAACTTCTCAAATCAATATACCAACAACGACAAACCTAAATTCTGGCAAAAGAATAGAAATACCGAGATCAAAAAAATTGCAAATGACTTACAGAATGCAAAGTTAGTTTTTAACTTGACAACCTCTACTACAAAGACAAACGAAAACAATGATCAAAATATCAAGTCAAATATAAATGAAAATAATAATCTAAACAATGGAGAATCAAAACCACAAACGTATCAAAAATCATCAAATCAGCGTCGATTCACACCATTAGGCCAAACACTAGAATCAACAATGACGAAACTTGTTGCAAGTGGTCTTATCACTACATGAGAAGCACAATTTTGAGATCCAAAAGTCAAACCACCATGGTGGAATGACGTAGATTATTGTAACTTCCATAACAATAAGGGACACAAGACAAATGATTGCATGGAATTAAAATATTTAGTCCAAGATCTGATTGACAATAAAAAGGTATACGTAGAGGGACATCAAAACAACAACGATCGTATAGCCTTTAAAGACCTTTTACTAAATTACGATAAGGGAGAGTCATCTTCTACAAATAGTAAAGGCAAAAATGTCAATCACATTTTCGATAGCACGATATTTTGTTTATCTGAAGTAGAAAGTGATACTGCGACCAGTAATCACATGGACAATAACAAAAGCAATGACATTATCCCCCTAGATCTAATCCCAAGCATACAAATATCCGACAATCAAATAAATGTTTTAAAAATTAGGGAAAGACAAGACTATCAATTGGTTAATGTAATGACAAGGGGGAAATCCAAGGTAATTTTGAAGGGAGTTGCACCTAAAAACACCACTCCACATCCAATTCGATACAACATTGTCGACCAACTTCAGAAAATACCAACACAAATATCAATACTTGAACTCCTTAAACTATCACCATCCCATAAGGAGATTTTAGAACAAGCACTTGTTGCCACCACAATACCCAACAACCTAGATGTTTGTCAATTCCAGGCTATGGTGGGACATTTGACCACACCACACTATCTATCATTCTCTGAACAAGATGATGTGTCACTTAATCATCCACATAACACTGCCCTCCATATTGAATTTTTGATCCATAAAGATTGTGTTAAAAGAGTCCTAATAGATGGGGGAGATGGTTTAAATATTTGTACTTTAAAGTTAATCCATGCACTAGGGTATTCAGATAATGCTATTGATGCCCAAAGAAAAATAACAATAAAGGCTTATGATGAAGAAGAGAGATCTTCTAAAGGACTAATTGTGTTGCCCATTCAAGTGGGACCAATGGTGAAAAATATAGCATGTCAGCTACTAGAAAAAGAGTTAACCTACAATATACTCTTAGGACGTCCATGGATTCACGAAATGTAGGTAGTACCTTTGACCTATCACCAGTTTTTGAAATTTCCAGTTAATGGACAAGAGTTGACCATATCAATAGATTATAACAATCCTCAACATTGTGACACACTCATAACTTCTAAAGACACTTTTGTGCCTCACAATAGGGAAGCATGCACTTCAAATTCATTAGATGGTGAAAAACCTCCAAACATTACATCCAAGTGGGTGGAGAAAAAGGATAAATCACAAGATACAAGTGTTGTTGAATCTACATTAATAGACAATAAGGATCCTTTAAATTCTCTATCACATAAATTCCAAGAACAGGTCCAACTAACAAACAAAGGCATGGGACAATATTCTATTAATAAGTCTCTTAATCTTTCACAATTGATGCCATCTCCAAAGTCATATGGACAACCATCAATGATAAAAAAAATAAAAAACCACAACCTACCACGGTTCTAGAGGAAAGATTTGTGAAAGTCGGTACTATAGAGGATGAATCATAAAACAAAGCTATCCTTAATTGGTTGTACAAAGATGAAGAAACATCAACATCAAGATAGATAAGTATGGAAAAGGAAAGGCTACTTTAGAAAGAAAAAAAATGGGTTATGAAGGACAGGGACCTGTTAAAGGAAAGAGGGCATCGTGGAACCAATTCAACCTCTTACTCTTTATTCAAAGGATAAGATAGGACTGGGTTACTCAAAAGAAGAAAAACAAGAAATGACTAAGAAGGCAGTTGAAAGAATCCTTCAAGTAAGAGATAGATTTGAAATAGATTCTAATGAATATGAATGGGATCTATAGTCTGATATATCTTACATAGATGTCCAAATCAATGTCATAAAACAATATGCACCTACACGTGAGGAGGGACATAGCTCAAGGTCTAGATCGCTTGCATTAGAATCACATATCGATGACTCAAGTGAGGATGAACAAACATCGAGTGAACTACATAATCTCGAGGAGAGTAACATCATTGACCTCGACATCCCTAATGACAACTCTAACGACATAATTGTTTGAACCCTTACTGCCATTGACCTAAGTCAATCTGATGACTTCCTGCCATTACTCCATCCCGAAATTATTGACTGGGAACCCATTGAACCTCTAAATGTACCCATCTATGCAAATTATGATGCTATCATAAATTTCCTTTGTTATGATGAACCTGATACAAGTTCTATCCATAAATCTCATAACAATGCGAACCAACTGGAGGGTGTCAAATCTTCCAGTTGCAAAAATAAAAACAAGAATAATGGATCTAATGGTGAAAACCATTCTATGGCAGTATTAGATATTGAAAAGAGAAAAATAAAGAACGCATCATGATGGAGCCTCAAATTTAATTCTTTGAGTTCCATTAATTTTCTGCCACATTACTGGTCTGTCATGCTATTCTGGAGGAGCCTAGGGTTGGGGTTTTATTTTTACCTTCATGAAATCCTAATGTTTTATCTTAAACCCTAGGTTGGATCTATTTCGTCGTTACCTTTTAGGGGAGGTTTTAAAACAACTTATGCCCCATTGCCTCATCTAGGTCGGGCCCCTTTAATAAATTGTGTTAATATTTCACCTCGATTTTATTATTTCCTATGTCTAGGTCGGCCCGTGCCCCGTGCTTTAAGAACAACCTTATGCCATCATTTGTCGACGGCCTAGGCGATGTCCCCTTTCCCCCTTCTAATAATTAACTTATTTTGCAAGGAGTGTATTTTAATGACCATCGATCATCCTACGGTTGATCTTGAACATTCCCCGTGATCTCGCGATGACATCATCATTGGGTTTCAATTGATCGCAATATCACGGGTGAGCACCACATGTCTCAACTGTCGATGTCGAAGAGGGATTAATAAAGTGTTTAATATTTGCGTCAGACTTTAATACTTTATAAAGTGGGTTACTAAAAGAGTTGTGAGATGCATGTGCTCGAGATCGATGACGATGCTTTAATCTTGATGAAAAGTTGTTCGACGGTTATGTTTGGTGTTGGTGACTATTGTGAATGAACATGATCATCGGTGATGGGAATCAATGGTTGCCCACCATCAGGTGAGCTAAAGATTTGGGATGTTTAGTGATTGCGATATCATGGGCAGGCACCACGTGTATCCCTTTGGAGCTATGTATTGTGGTGGGCCCTCGACGCTGACATGGAGATTATATCAGCCTTTTTGAAGGTGGTCATTCGATAATCTGACAAAAACAAAAGATTGATGACTGAGGTTTAAATTTGTATCAAATGCAATTGGAGCTGTTGGCGCAACATGCAAATGGGATTTAATGGCGGAAGAAACGTCTACTGGATAAATTCAATCAACATAAAGTATTTGATTTCATTCTATCTTCACCATAAAAGCATTCAAGTGTTTTTGAAGTGGTTTAGAGCTAGAGATAATGTTTTTTAAGCAATCACAGTGAAGGTTTGGTTTTCTGCAAGGTGCGAAATCCCGTGAGTTACGTTCTGTATCACTGATTTATTTTGACTGGGATTCTTGTGAAAGGTTCTAGTGTGTTGGTCAGGGGATTGTTGATTATTGTTATAGGGTTACTGGCTCATTTGAATTGTTGGAAATTGCATAGTTGTGTTGTAATTTCATTTTCTGGGTAGCCCTAGTTTTTTCAATAATTTAAATTTTAAGAAATCCCTAGTTGTTTGATATGGTGCCACCGAAGCAACATTCTGGCCATGTTGATTATTTACAAAGTAATTTATATGATGATTTTCTGGATCAACTCCCACTATCGACAAATGACAGAAGAAGGGGTTTGGTTTTAATGAATGGAAGAACCCTGGGTGAGGGACTAGTGTGAAAAAACTATAATATTGCAGATGCTAGGGTTCCAGTGAGGTTTGGAAATGTTCAAGCTATGGTATGGATAGAGAAACCTATCCCACCCCTTTTCTAATGGCTGGAGATATGCCATGGGGAAACTAGCAGTGTCAAATGTGTTTCTTGACGTGGATCTACTTAGAGCAGTGGCAGCACGTTATGACCCAGTTACAAAGGTAACTAGGGATAATGATGGCGGGATTGTGCTAAGCATAAGTGCAGATGAAATTCAACAGGTTTTTGATTTGAGTGAGTCTAGCTCATTCTTGATCCCCATTGATCTTGAGGAGATGAAGTAGGAATATGCGAGGTCTAAGCCTCTTTTTCATATTGAAGTTACTTCCTCCTCACCTGGCCAGGGCAGGTAGTTCAACAATTCATATCAGGCCAAATGACCAGGAGCCTTTTAGACTAAGCTATTTTGCCAATCACTTTTTGGCAACATTTTATTCATTGTGCCAAATTTTGGGATTCAACCCAAATACAATGATGCCCATTGCATATATGTTTGTGGGGGCTCAAATTCAACATCCCAACTTCTCCATGGTGTATGACTATGCATCTTTTCTTGAAGAAAAAATACATGATGGTTTGCTGAAGTTGCTTGTGGGGGATGTTAGAAATCCTTTCTTTTGGTACTCCTTGTTAATGCATATGTTCCTATACAGGAATGTCAACTTCTTCTCAGAGAAGATGGAGTTGAGGCAAGAGGTGAATGGAGAAAGGTTACTAGTACAGATGTGGAGTGCAAATTTGTCTTATAATAGGGGAGGTGCCAGCTTTGTGCAGTTTGATAACTACTTTACCTCCAAACTCAGAACTAGGTTGGTGGTACATGTGCCAAGAGTTCTTGAATATTTGCATGAATTCCTCCGACTGAAGGTGAGGAAGCCTGATTTAAAGGTCTACCACAATTGGGGTGACATCATCTTGTACCCCGTAAGCACTGTCCTAAGGGTGTTTGGTTTCTAAGGAGCTCCTCATATTCTCCCGTATAATGTACCATCAAGGATGGGATTTATCGAGGTCATGTGGTAGCTAGATTATATTTATGAAGACAACTTGACAGGGGGAGGAAAATGGACTTTGTGCCCTGATTATACTGTTGTTTCAGATTTTGTCTTTTCCAAAGGAGGATGGTTCCACTTTGGAAGGTTTTTTGATGACTATCATTTGAAGAGTGGATCTAGGAGGTAGCATGACCCAGAGGGATTCATTGTCTTGTTAAGGCAACAAATTAAAGGTGGTAGATTTGTACATGAATTCAACTTTCCTGAGAACCTAATAAAAAATGAGTTTGATTTGAATAGGCAGGAATTGAATAAAGAAAAATGGATTGCCTATGAGAAGTTGTTGGTCGTGGTGCATAAAATGGATCCAAAATATGATCCATTAATGGAGTTTACTCCATTCCATAAGAGAATTACTTTCTTGTTGGATAATTTTAAAGGGATCATGGGCACCTTGATGACCAAGAAGGTAAATTTGGAAGTGGACTTTGGCATTCAAATACCAGAGGAGAGGCCTGGGGAAACAAGGCAAATTTATCAACCCCCAGTTGACAAGCCTCTATACAAGAGAAAGAGGAATGATAGCAGTGAGGAGGATGAGGGGGATAGGAAGGGAAAACAAATAGTGAAAGCATCATCACAGCCAACCCCAAGGATTAGAGCACCTGGAGGGATAAGGATTGTGGATTTGGATTCACCACCAAGAAGTGATCTTGCAGTGCTACCATCAGAGCCAAGCCCTAAGAGGAAAAATATTGAGGAAACACAAGAGGCTCTGATGGATGAAATAATTGTGACTGAACAAGACATGTAGGTTGGTATCCCTTCTCCTCCTAGATCAACACAATTGGTGTTATTTGATATGGATATAAAGGGGCAATGTGTACAAGATGTCAGGATGGAGGCTTGAAAAGCATTCTTAGATGATGATGCCTTTGTGAGGACTCCTGTGTTCTTGCAACTAATTTGGAGGATGCAATCGGAGGAATACCAGGATACGTGCAAGAGAAGGAGAGAATCAAGACCCGATAAGTCTGAGTAGGAGAATGATGATGAGGTCAAGGCCTAACTAATGGAGGAATTCAAGAACATCACTCTTGAGGAAGGAAGGATACTTTTTGACTCAGGCTGGTGTCCTAATTTTTCCTGAGTGGGACATAGCCGATGTTGTAGCATTCAATGCTATCCTACAATCCAAGCATCCTATGCAAAATAGTGAAGAAGATGTTAAGACAACTTTGCAAGATTCCGCTTTCAGTGAAGAGTATGAAACTTTAGCCATATGGGCATTGGCACCCCAAGGAAGAAAGCCAAATGTAATTGATATTAGCCCAAACTTAAGGGGAGGGCTAATTATCAAGAGAGCTTTTGAAACTTCAACAACAAAAGCTACAAGCTTGATAGTTAATGTGGCCAAATTGGCCCAAAGGACAACTGAGAGAGAAGAGGCTGAAAAGAAGAGTCTGATGGAGAAGTACAACATAATAATTAGAGAATATAGTAGGATGAAACAAAGGAATGTTGAGCTTCAATATCAAGTAGATAGGTTGAAATATGGGTAGGTGGGAGAATCCTCCAGTGCTCCTGGTATCAGAGCATTACCTCCTACTTCAGGATCAGTTCCCCCTACTACTCCAATTGTTTCTACTCCAGGATCCCCCATCCAGACACCTATCCTCAGTCCTACACCAGGGCCAATTGAAGAGGAAGTTGAGTATTTTGTGGATCCCACCAAGAAGCAAATGTTAAATAAGATCACATAATTACAAGTTTCCTTAAGGTCAAGTCAGGATGGTGCAACTTCCAAACAAAATGAGGTGGTTGACACAATTTTGAGGCATTTAAATGAGAGGGTGGATGGTAGATTACCATATGTACATTCTTTGTATTCTTTATTTTTGAATGGAATAAAAAATATCAATAGGGATTGGGAAATAGTTTTTCCATTGGCTAAGAAGTGGATCCCTAGGGCCAACAATCTAGATTTTATGTATAGGGCTTCTAGGTTTGATGTGGGCAATAGGCCCCAGTCATTGAAGCCTACTCAAATATTTGTGAAATCATTAAAGGGATTCCAAGCCCTACCTGATGATTTGAGTTGAAGAATTAGGAAGTTAGTAAATAGCTTTGATGATTGGAATGATACATTTTTGTTAGACATCACTGATGCACAAGGAAATGTTAAAACATTACAGCAATGGCAGGAAAGGGTAGAAGAATTTATTAATGCACAAATCAAATTGATTTGTGATGATTATGATTATGACTTGTTGGTAAGTAGCATGAATAAAATAATTAATACCAGCACATTCTTAGAGTCTTTTGAGAGATAAGTCAATCAAGTTGCAGTGAAATTTACACCTTACAATACTAAGGTGAATGAGGTGGTGAATTTTGATTGGCCAATGGATGAAGAGTATTAGAAATGGGTGGACAAGTATTTAATCGAAGAGGAGTAAAATAGTGTCTACTACCAGTGACTATCAACTCAACGGTTATAGTTGTAACTGATTATGGTTTTGTCTCCATGGAGGCTTTTTGGCACAAGTTTTGAGGTTTGGCAAATGCAGCAGCTATTCCCTGATGAGTGGAATTAACAAGAAGATGCTCTGGGACTTAGCGATTGTAATCATATTTTTGAAAGGTCACAAGGCGATCCAATTGACCGGTGACATGTGTATTTTCTGGCCCAATGCTTGTTTGCTCCTTCATGTTAGAGTAAAGGTTTTAACTTAATTCTATTGATTAAGTTACCTTTATTTCCTTCTTAAGATTTCACGTTAGTTTGCATAAAGTGACATTTAATAATTATATTAATTATTAAATGTTTTCCTATTAGGGCTTCTTTTAGGGTTTTTTCTATTAAGGTTTCTTTAGGTTTGCATGATTTCCTTTTATAAGGATTGATCCCATTGTATATTTCATATCAATTCCCTTTTGTTCTGATAAGATAATTTTTCCATTTTTCAGAGCTTCAAACCTTTGTTTGTTTTCTCCATCCATTCTCTTCCTTGTGACAGGTATCCATTTGCATGCAGGTGATCTTGGAGTCTAAAGTTGGATTTCTCAACTTCTACATGGTATCAGAGCTTTCTTGTTGCATGTCTATTCTTGTTTGAAGAATTTGGAGCTATTTGGAGCTACAAGGTTGGATTAGGCATTCACAGTTTTGGGGTTTACATTTTTTGATCCAAGGATTCACCTGCAATTTCAAATAATTTTGAGTCCAAATGGACCTCACCATTGCGTCCGTAGTGGTCCAAAACCCCTAAATCGACTGTTCATTCGTCCATTTTGGACAAAGTTGATTTGAGGGGCAAATTTTTTTACCCATACGGTCGTCCGTTTACACCCTGGTTAAAAAAAAATCCACATTTTTATTTTCGTCAAAAAATTTCGGATATAGAATTTTTTTTGTTTGAATTTAAAAAAAAATAAAAATTGTAAGAGGTTTGATTTTTTTATTAAAAAAAACGCAAGGAGTTTAAAGGCTTGCTCGGACCTGGTCCGGGTACCCTACCGTTGCAAGGACGGTACCCAAGGGTATCGTCGCGTGCCATTATGGTAGGCGATGGCCCCTTGGGCGCTGCCCCCTACAACGGTTGGTACCGCATAGGTACTGCCCTACCACCTTGGCAGGCGACGACCCCATGCAGGCCCCACTATTTTTTTATTAATTTTAAAAATAAAATAAAAATTAACACTGTCTTTTTAATCGATTTTTTTATTAAATAAACCCTATTGCACTTTTGCGGTGAGGGTCGTTTGGCCGTCAAATTTAAGCCTGTATTTTTGCTGCGACGGTTGTATGACCATCAAATTTAATGCAGCACTGGCTTTTTTTCTCCTTTGGAGTTGTTTTCTTCCAAAGGCCGTAACTTGGGCATACGATATCTTTTTTGGCAAACGAGATATCATCGGAAAGCTGGTTATGTCAAATTTTCAGTGGTGTGGGTTTCATCACTTATTTTTTCTATTGGTGCATTCTACAACCAGTTGAAGTCAAAGGAGTTGCTTTCAGTCTCAAGCTCATAACTTTTGATCTGTTTCTCTATTGTTTGAGATCTCAGCGACATTGGAACCATATTTCAGAGCTCTTCAGTTCCATCCATGCAATTTTTCCAGATTTCACTCCAAGTATATTTTATTCAATTTTTTGTGTTTTCACACTCTGGTGAAATACCTGGACATATTCATTCTTGGGAACTTTTCGTTTGCATGGGATGCTTTGTTTTTTGTTGTTCTTCATGTATTTCCATTTTTTGTCCTTTGTGGGCATTTTGAGCATCATTTGTAAGCTATCTTTTATGTAAACGCACTGAGATAAAGTGCCACACTATTGTACATGTATTTTTGGGGATCTTGCACATAAGGTTGTGCCATATTTTGTACTCACACTATTTTATAAAGTGTCATGGGGGGTTGTGTAGTGCTTTTGTTTTGCCATCACACCTTTGTCCGGTGAGTGTCCCTCTACGACGACAGTGGATCCATATGATTTCAGCCTCATGCATGTGTGCTTTGTTTTGCACACCACTTTTTCAGTTGTAAGTGCTTTCTTGTGCACTTTCAGATGTTGTATCTTCTTCACGCACTATAGGGTATTACACAACATTTTAGTGGATTTGTTAGGCTCTCCCAGTTCAGCATTATGGGGGGGTATTATATTGTTCGTGCTAATTCTTCCTTGGTTTTTCCTTGGAAGGAACCTTCCATTTTCAGTTGATTAGTGTTTCAGACTATTGGTACTTGTGCCATTTGTATCATCGTTCCAGGTGTTTGCCTTTGTTTTCCATCTGATTCGAGTAGTGTCATTTGGGGCACTCATGCAGATTGTTGTCTTCAGATTATTGGTACTTGTGTCATTTGTATCTTTGTTCCAAGTGTTTGCCTTTGTTTGCCATATGATTCGAGTAGTGTCATTTGGGGCACTCATGCAAATTGTTGTCTTCTTGATCTTGATCATCCTATCTTCAATGGAGGTTCTTCAACACCATAGCAATCATCTTTCGACAATTGTTTGCAGCTTCTTCTACTTCAATGATGTTCTTCTTAGCTTTCTGCATCTCTTTTTGGAGTAGCGATTTTTCCCATGAGGTTTTCTCTATTTCTCCATTTTACAGAGATTTGATTGTATTTGGGTACCTGATCTGGCCTAATTGTCGGGACCCATGTTTGCCTTCCTACATTGTAATTACCTTTGCTTTTTGCATTTGTTTGTAGCTGCACTGTTGCTCATCTTAAGGGGGGGTGTTAGAGTAAAGGTTTTAACTTAATTATGTTGATTAAGTTACCTTTATTCCCTTCTTAAGATTTCACATTAGTTTGCATAAAGTGACATTTAATAATTATATTATTTATTAAATGTTTTCCTATTAGGGCTTCTTTTAGGGTTTTTCCTATTAGGGTTTCTTTAGGTTTGCATGATCTCCTTTTATAAGGATTGATCCCATTGTATATTTAATATCAATTCCCTTTTGTTCTGATAAGATAATTTCTCCATTTTCAGAGCTTCAAACCTTTGTTTGTTTTCTCCATCCATTCTCTTCCTTGTGACAGGTATCCATTTGCATGCAGGTGATCTTGGAGTCTGAAGTTGGATTTCTCAACTTCTACACTTCATTCTCTATAAGAAGGATTCCAGGGCTAAAAATAAGGGTTGGAAAGTTAGATATTTTGAGATCGAGTCTAAGCATAGTGGCAGAGCAAGTTGTAATGCCTGATTGTTCCACAATGTAAATGCAATTTAGGTTTTGTGTCATTCTATAGTCAAATTTTGGGTTTATGAAGGTTTGATGTTTCATAACAGTACTAGCATTTGAGTTATCATGATTCATTTCAAGCTCATTTCTCTCCTTTGTATAAGTATATCATAATTTTGAATAATATAATCAAGGGTTATTGCGTTCATCTCACTGTTGTGGTGTGTATGACTTCCATTTTGGCTTTAATTCAAATAATTAATTAAAATGCTTGATTGGAGTTATAGATGGATATGTTTATAAAGGAATTTGGTAAGAAGTATTGGGTTAGGATATAAATTGATGATGTTGTAAGGCAATTGTCGTCAGAGATCTTATATGCTATGTGTTTGAACCTGTCATGGAATTTTAAATGTTTGTGAACTTGACTCCCCAATGGTATATGGCACTGGTCTAAATCGTATGCGTGTGTTAGGTTTTGTGTTTGTTTGTCTTTGCTTAGAGCTTGCTACCAAGTTGCAAAATTAAATGACTATCTTAAGTTGTGAAATATTTTTGTAATTATCTCATGCTCCAAGTAGTTGGTGTTATTGATGAAAAGCCAATTCAATTCAGTATTATCCTATTCTGTTGAGCTATTAAATGGGATTATCTGTTAATTGTTAATGATTTTTTATAAGTTCACTGTAGAGATTATAAACACTTTATAGGGACCACCCTCCTGGGTTTTGCAGAGCCTGAAGTGTAGGAGGTTTATTGTTAAAATCCTTATCAGTTGGTCCAGGTCCTTCGAGCTGCCCTCGATTAGAATTGGAAATTCTATAGGTAGAATAGAAGATAAACCTAGTTACATAAAAAAAACCAACACATTGGATGGTGAAAACCTATTTGAGGCACTGAAAGATGGGATATTTGACACCCTTTCAAAGCATTATCATGAAAGGTCATCAGTTCTAGTGGAGCCTACATAGTCTATAAACATTGGCATAGAAGAAAGAGAAAAGATTTTATATCTGGCAGAATCTATGACAAAACAAGAAAGACCTGAATTTATCAAATTCTTTGAAGAAAGGAGCATTAACTTTTCTTGGTTACACTCCAATATATCAGGTTTAGACCCAAATATTTTAATGCATCATTTGTCTTTGCCTACGAGAATCAAACCTTAAAGAAAAAATTGAGAAAGATGCATCCAAACATCACACTAATGGTAAAGGCTAAGCTAAAGAAGTTATTGGATGCAAGATTCATTAGGTCTATTGATTATGTTGAATGGGTATCAAATATTGTGCCTATATCAAAGCAAGATAATAGTATCAGGATATGTATAGATTTCAGGGATCTAAATAAGCCATGTCCTAAGGATGATTTCCCCTTGCCTAATATTGACATCATCGTGGACTTAACAGTAGGGTATGCCATGTTATCAATAATGGATGGTTTCTCCAATTACAACCAAATCAAGATAGCACTGGGAGATCAGGAGAAAACTGCATTCACATGCCCATGGGGAAAATTTTGCTAGAATGTCATGCCCTTTAGTTTGAAAAATGCAAGGGCAACTTATCAAAGAGAAATGACCACTATCTTCCATGATATGATGCATACCTTTATGGAGGATTACATGGATGATATTCTAGCTAAATCTTATTCCAGAGGACATCTGGATATCCTGGATAAAAATTTCACAAGGCTAGAAAAGTTCAATGTCAGACTAAACCCTAAGAAATGTGTCTTTAGGGTTACATAACCAAAAATCTTGGGATACATAGTCTCAAAAAAAGGTATTGAAGTAGATCCAACAAAGGTAAAGGCAATAATGAAAATGCCACAACCCAAAAACATCAGTCAACTAAGGTCACTACAAGGAAGGCTACAATCAATCAAGAGATTTATCTCCCAGTTGGCAGAGAAAAGTCACCCATTTAATCATCTATTGCATAAGAATGTTGTGTTCAAATGGGATCAAGGGTGTGGAATAAATTTCAACCAAATAAAGCAATATTTGATGTCGCCGCCTATTCTCATGCCACCTACAGAAGGAAGACCTTTAATACTATACATTGCAACAACAAATATTTCTTTAGGAGCACTATTGGCACAAGAAGATTATGAAGCAAGGGAACAAACCATTTACTACATCAATAGAACTTTGAATGGCTATGAAATAAATTATACCTTCATTGAGAAATCTTGTTTGGCAGAGGTATTTTCTACCCAGCAGTTGCAACATTACATGTTGAATCACACAATCCGACTCATAGAAAAAATCAACCCATTAAAGTATCTACTAAGTAAGGTTGCTTTAACAGGTAGACTGGCCAAATGGGTCAAGCTTTTAAGTGAGTTTTATATTCAGTATGTGGAAAGAAGACCATCAAAGGTCAAGTGATCATCGAAAAATTGGCTGAAGCTCCTTTAACTGATGATCATCCTATGACAATGGAGTTTTTTAATGCAAATATTCTTACAGTAACTACACAACAATGGATACTTTACTTTGATGGATCATATACACAGAGAGGATCTGGTGTGAGAATTTTGTTCATCACACCCCAAGGACACACCATCCCAAAATATTATAGACTAATGTTTCCATGTACCAATAATGTGGCAAAGTATGAGGCATTAATCATTGGCATCAAAGTGGAAATTGAATGGAAAATCATAGAGTTACAAGTATATGGGGATTCTCAATTAGTCATTTATCAAGTAAATGATGAATATCAGATGAAAAATGAGAAATTGATGCCCTATAAGCAGCTGATAGATGATCTCAAACAATACTTTCTCAATATCAAATTTGAGCAAATTCCAAGGGTAGAAAACAAAGCGTCAGATGTTGTGGTGACAATTGCTTCTCTTTTACAATTACCGGATAAACATGTTTGTTATGATTTTATGGTAGAAAAAGTATCTAATCCTTCTTATAATAGTTCAAAATCCCAAACCATATACCATTGAATCCTCCATCTATGAAAATACCTATGCACACCTAAAAGAACATCCTTCCTCCTAATCTTTCCAAAAACCAAAAATGCAAATTCATCTGCCAATCCGCCCGACATACTTTAATCGCCAACATACTTTATCGTCGAGGTCTAGATGGTACTCTTCTCCGACGTTTAAAACATAACGAATTTGAGATAGCCTTACGTGAGGTTCATGAAGGTATTTGTGGAACTCATTCAAGTGGTATAACTCTACCAAAGAAACTCCTCTGTTTAGGGTATTATTGGCCAAGTATGGAGAAGGAGTCTTATCAGTTTTTCAAGAAGTGTAAAACATGTCAGGTTCATAGTAATCTAATCCACGCGCCAACTCAAGAATTACACCCATTCACATCAACATGGCCCTTTTTTCAATGGGGATTGGAATTGGTAGGAATGATAAATCCATCTTAATCCAATGGTCACAAATTCATAATCACAACAACATAATAATTTACAAAATGGATAGAAGCAGTTCCTCTCACAACTATCACCAAAAAATAGATCTCTTCATTCATATTGAACTACATAATTTGTCGGTATGGCATACCTCAATCCATTATCACTAATAATGGACGACAATTTAAAAATCAAGATGTCAAATAATTGTGTGAAAAATTTCATATCAAACATCATTTCTCAACACCATATTATCCTTAAGGGAATGGCCAAGCATAGGCCTCTAACAAGACAATTCTAAAAATACTCAAGAAAACGGTTAATGATGTTGGATGTGATTGGCATGTTCAACTTAATCCTACACTATGGGCCTACAAAACTAGCATTACAATACCAACAAGAGCTACACCATATGCCTTGGTATATGGATCAGAGGCCATACTACCCATTGAGGTAGAGATTCCATCACTTTGTGTGTCACTAACAAGAATCATTTCATATGAGGACTATAGAGTATCTAGGCTTCAAGAACTGGAACTGTTGGATGAACATCGTCAACATGTTGTCAATCATCTAACGACATACCAAAAAATAATTTCAAGGAGCTAAAATCATAGGGTAAAACCTAGAGTCTTTCAGGTTGGTGATTTGGTCCTAAAAGAGAACCCTAGAAATCAACAGGACAAAGAAAAGAAAGGGAAGTTTGAACCTAACTAGCTAGGTCCCTTTGTCATTATATCAGTGTATGGATCAGGCGCTTATCAACTATCAACACCTGAAAGGGATTTGTTTGATGAACCTCTCAACAGTATCCATCTCAGAAGATACTACACCTGAATCACCTAGTGCACGTTTCAAACTTTTGAAAAATGGTTTCCTTGATGAAAACCTGGCAAATAGGCATCTTGATAACAGAAACATACAAAAAGAAAAGAGATCATAAAAATATGAAAAAAGTGCAATAAAAACATATAGCGAAAACCTAGAAACAGACACTATTTGTGATTTAACCAACTTTTGCCATCTATTGGGGTACATATCATGGTCGTTACTTTCACCATCATTTTTTGCATGCATTATTATATCAGTGCAAATAGTCATGTCTCACCCTAGCTTGAGGGTAGCATCTACACATCACTGGGGGCAATAAAACATCGAGCTTAGCAAAGCACAACAAAAACAATGATCGAAACACAACCCAACATGGAACATCAATCACCATCAGAAACATATTTGGGCATCTATATCACAACAAAAAATCCAAAAAAGAAAAAGAAAAAAAAGGTCAGAGTCTAAAAGTCAAAATAAAAACATGAGTCTATGTCAGTCAAACTACGTGGTCTCTACGTGCATAACGTAGTCAAGGCTAATCTTTGACTAGCCCTTGAGGCCCCTAGGATAGGTCATTAGTTTAGGTTCGGTCCAAAAAATCTTGAAAATCACAAAAACATCATAAAATCAGGATGGGTGATCTAATCTAAATAATGATTGAAATACTTTAAGAAAAGGTTGGATATGTTGTATGTTGATCATTGTTATCATTTCTTTGGAGCAACTCGATGATGTATTGAACTAGAGAAGCTAGGAAGGAGAATGATATTTTATTTGTCTATTGTCTATGAATTAATCATAATTACTATGCGAATTGTCGCTGGAAGTGCTCTACAAAGTATCATGGATGACATTCCAATTCACATAGGAAAGTGATTAATTCTTGTCTGTTTACATAAGAAATTCTCAAGTCATCTCGATTTAATTATACCTAGATGCTTGTGTTCGCTTGCAATATCAAAAATCATGGAAGTAGTATTCAAGTCATCATGGTCTAAATCATACCATTGATGCTTGTAATCACTTTCAATATTTTTAAAGCTCTATGATGATACAAAACACAAAAGTATTGTTAAAATACCAATTTTTGCATGTAGATTTGCATGATTTAAATTAGGTTACATTCATAATATTTTTTACATTTATAGAGAGTTTGTTACAAAAGCTCATAAAGGATTCAAATTGATGATAAATCTTTTCTATTAAAAGATTGAGTATACTTGACATTAACAAAAATATCATCATGGTCATATAGTTGCATCATCATTTTTAGTTTGCATTCAAAAGCATTTAATTATCATTTCATCATTCGTACATTTGAATCAAATAAATTTTGCATTCATATCAAATCATATTGCATAAACATTGCATAAGAAAATATCAAAAATAAATTTATATCATCACATTTTCATTCATCCATCAATCATATCACATATCATGGATTCATTCAACATTTCATATATCATTTTATCCACTTATTATATCATATCGTTACACTTCCATCTATCATATCATCTCAACACGTCATTTTCATCCATTTCTTACAACATATGTTTGCATTTACACCAAAATAAAAGAAAATAAAAAAATATACACATCCCATTTACATCGCATATCATATATCATTAAACACATCATATTCATAAATCACATATATAATTACATCATACATCCATACAACATCCACACATCATCATTATGCACATCATAATTAGAACATCATACATCATAAGCATTTCATCATCATATAAGATGCATTTATAACATCATAATTAGAATCATCACATGGCATATAGAACATTGAAAGTAAATGCATCCATCATAGAATTATAATAGAACCATCATAGATCAATAAAAAATCTGTTGCATATCATAAAAATTGTATAAATCATCAATGTCAAGTATACAATGAAGTCTGAAATAAAAGACATATATCATCAAAACTGGTTGAATTGAAGTATACATCATATCTCAAAAATATCATAAAATCATATCAGGCACCTAGGATTTGTTGCTGCTAGATGACGTAGGCATCTCAGGACCAATACCTCCCCCACTAAAAGCACCAAGATCTCTCAGATCTCTTCGTGGAGGCTACATCACACCCTCACTAACCGTCCTGGTATGTGTCCTGCCCGATCGTGAAGGGGCATAACTCACTCTCTGCTCAGAAGGAACGACATCATGATAACGGCCTTTGTAAAACTCCACCTCTCGAACAACACAAAGAACCTCCCTCATATAATCACCAATAGTGGTACCATCAACAATCCACTATAAAGTCTCAGCAGTTGCCTGTGCTTGCTCTACAATCTGCATGACACTATCCCTCTCCACCGTCAGTGTGGCAATCTGCGTCTACGCAACTACCAACTGTCCCTATACCTGTGCCAAGGTCTATGCATGCGTATGAGCCTGTGTCTGTAGGTGCATCTGAGTCTCCACAAGTAAACCCTAAGCTTGCATGAGCTTCCCCTGCAAAGTCAGAATCTATACCTGAAGGGTCGAAATTTGTGTCTGATGCTCTGAGGAAGATGTCTCCACTACTTGCCTCTTATGAGGAATACTAGTGGATGGACCTATACTACCAACCACAACCCCTATGCCACCATCCCCTCCATCATCCCCATCATCAATGTTGTTCTCATCACTGCTACTCTCCTCACTATCCTCACCACTACCCTCCTCTACACCGATATCCTCCTCCGCCTCAACAACTATAGTCGGCTCCTCCACAACATCCTCCTCTCGCCTTTGTCATCGACCAACGACAACAACAACATCCTCCTTTGTGGGTAGTGGCGATGGCTCATCAGGAATGGTAATCTGAGGGCCTGGATGTAATGCAATATACTGTGCATACTCCACAATCACTGGTGCCTCTAGAATATCACAGTGCATGTCCCAAGCTGAAGGCTATAGGGCACGTTATCCCTCTACTATGGTATCATAAGATAGAGATGGCCCCCAATCTGCTGTATCACTCTGACATCGGGCATAATGTGCAATGCCCTGGGGCATGCACTGGACAATCCCATACTATTTGTAGACCCTCCACAGTAGGAATCTCTCCAATACGAAGCAGGTCCTACCAATCAAGTACATAGAATCACATAAATAACCAAGCATTGCATCATCATCATCCCAATTACCACAATTCAGATAGAGGCACCATGTCACTACCTCTAAATCATCCAAAACATGCCTCCAATACTCCAACTTACCCATCCTAGCTTGGGTAAGTCGACCTCTATATCTATAAACATATGGTCTAGTAGCAGGCCTATCATGAACTAGCAGTGGTCGCGTGACAAAAATATGCTCCCATGCCCAAACCTGAAACAAAGTGACTCCCGTTGACAGGCTACACCCTCTCAAATATACAGTTGAATGTAAATCATGATATAGATGTGCCAGCATGCACATCCCCTAAGCATATCTGGTCCCATGCATGACCATGCTCTCAAGTACGTGGCCCCAACCAACAGATAATCCCTTTGACCTATGATCAGGACAAAGGAAACCTCCAATAAATCCAATAAGTAGTGTCGGTAAGGTAGCATAAGCATCAACCATTGTACGCCACTGAATCCACAATCCTACAATGTGATCATCTTGAAAAACTCTATGGAGAGAATTTGTCCCACCAGCCTCCTGTGAATCATACACTACAATCTCCCCAATAAACGGTATCCATAAAAACCTGCCATACATCCTCTGGAGTAACTGTCATCTCGCCAATGGGTAGGTGGAAGGTATTGTGGTCATTGTGCCACTACTTGGCTAATGTTGTGAGGAGACCCCGATTAATCCTACTCTGGGCATGTCAAGAAGAGAAGTAAGTCCACATCGAACAATAATTTGTGTCTCATTCAGTATAAGCATGGAATCAAGTCAAATGTCTATAGGAAACGTTCTCGAATCTAGAGGTTATCCAGGACCTCTTATCATCATAAAAAGTTCAGAATCAGTACACTTTTCAAATTATCACATATCAATTATCCTATCAAATCTAATTAACTCTTAGTGAAAATTTTGATCATAATTCATTAGCAAGCATCATCAAACCTCACCTATCATGAGGTCATCATTATCAAGCTTAAAATTGTACTTCGCCTAACATGAGGTCAATTTATCAAAATCAACCTCGCCTATCATGAGGTTCATCATAATTAAGATTATTCCTCACCTATCATGAGGATAATTCTTGTCTATCAATCATCAAAATCAATCATCATATGGTTGAAAATCATCAAGGTTATTAAATCATCAACATCATATCAAACCAAATAGCTGACATGATCAAAATCGATCAAAACAAGGAAAATTTGACAAATTTATCAACTCTGATTTAGATGCACTAAAACAGGCATTCAAGGTGCTAAAATATCAAAAGCGCCATTTCATTAGTCATAAGCGTTAAAACAATCATTCAAAGCGCTAAATATCAACAACGACATTTTATTGCTCAAAAGCGCTATAACAAACTATCAAAGTGCCACATCAATCAAAGTGTTATTTCAGAAGGTCAAAGCACTGAAATAATAGCTTGAAGTGCTAAAACCCTCTAAGCGCTAATTTAAACTATCAAAGTGCTAATTTATCCTATCAAAGCACTACTATTTTCGAAGCGCTAAACTAGCCTATCAAAGCGCTAAAATATCTAATGAAAGCGCTAATTCGCTGAAGCGCTAAAACAGACCCTAGGAGCACTACACCAAAGTGCGAAGCGCTATAGCGCATACTTGAAGCGCTAAAACTACAAAAAATTAAAAATACAGAAAAATGCACAAAAAATGAAATTGCACAAAATACGAGGAGGATTATGGGTACGTACCAGAGGTCCGTAAGCGGTTAGGTGTTAGTGACATCACACACGCTTGAACCGGTGGGTGTGGTAGGGAATTGGTATCTTGCTCCAAGTGGCTCAAATATGTCTCTCTCACAAAGTTTTCATAAGTCAAATGCACAAATGAGTATGAAAATGACCTTTTTGACCTTTTATTAAGTTCTTAAAGGTAGAATTTTGTGGGACTTTTAACATTTTAATTCATTTTTTTGGGAGATCAATTGAAATTCATCCAAGGGGAAAAATTTATTCATCATTATCGAGAGATATATTATCTTTATCAAATCTTTGAAAAATCATAAAAAAATTGAAAATTTCTGAAAAATCCAAAAAAGTCAACAAATCGTAAATTTATCTCCCGAGGGGGCATATTATCATCAATCACTTGAAAATCAATGTCTGGGGCATTACTGATTTTTTATATTTTTTTCCGTCGATACTAGCAGCAGCAGCAAAATTTTCTTTGAAGCAATGTGTAAACACATCACTTCAAAGAAGGGCAAAATGTATACACCTAAAAATGGTCTTGAGAATCCAATTGATTAAATATGATTTATTTGATTAATTACCCTTAATTCCTCTACTACTAAATAAATGGAAATATTTATTTATATAGTTCATCATAAATTCTTTAATCTCTATTCTATTATTTTCATCTTAATTAAGTAAACAAATTTCACTTTGTTTTATTTAATTATCATAGTTAAATTCATCTTCTTAATAAATAAATAGAAACATTTATTTATATTAAGTTCACTACTAATTCTTCTATTTTTATCATATTTCCTCTTAATTAAATAAAGATATCCTAAAGTTTTTATTTAATTATCATATCCCTTTTTATTAAATAAGCAAATATAAAATATTTGTTTTATTTAATTAAATATCTTATTTTTCTAAATTTGAATAAATCCAAAAATTCAAATAAGGGCATAAATCAATTTCCTTTATTCACTCACCAATAAAATTAGATAGTTTATATCTAATTAATTCAACTGGCATTCACGGGAAAGCCTTGGAGACAAATTGGAGACAAATTGGAAATCAATCTCTCAATCCTCTTCCATCAATTCTTCCTATCATTTTGCCTGGTGTTTTCATGGGGAGGAACCATTCCTAAAATCTTCTCAATCTTCTCAATCTCTCACCATTCAATCCTCCAGATTGAATCCAAGCCTCTACTTTGTTGTCCCTGTGCAAATTTGTTGTCGTAAATCTATAAATACAGCCTCATTCAACAAGAAAGGGATCTCAACTTTGTGCAATCTTACTCTACAATAAATAGCAATCCAACAATCAAGCATCGCAGTAATAGCATTTTAGCAATCATAGCATCAGTAGAATCATAATCAGGGTTGCATCTTAGTTTTACTATAGCTTTTATTTATCAGTTTCATGTCAATTTAGTTTACAATATCATCATATAGGATTAGTTTCCTGCAGTTTGACAACTTCTCGTTCTTCAGATCGTCATTTTAACATTCACAGTGCTTACACAATCTGAGAGCCATAGTGGTTTAATAAATCTTTGGAGATATAGAGCAATATGACGCTTTCAATAGATTTCTGGTTTTTAATAGCTTAATTGTTGATTAAATTCATTGATATAATGTCATATTAAGAGGTGTTTCTATTTATTTTACTCATTACTTATTCACATTTACGCACATTACCCAATTTCCATCTAGTACATGATTGGTGTTTATTTCATATTACCTGATTTGCCAAATATTAAGTTTGATAAAAAAAATTTAATATTTCTAGATTTGAGATAAGTTGTTTGTGGGGTTTTATAAGTTAAATTGAATTTGAGTTAAATTTTAATTTGGGATATTATAGTGGTATCAGAGTCATGATTTGGTCATCCTGAGGATTTGATCATTTTTTTCAAAATGGAAAGAGGAGTTTAAAGATGGCTCATGTTGGTGATCCTGCTACATCCACTCCACTTTCACATCTCGTGGAAGATTTGACTAGAGAACTAGTGGCCATGATAGAAACTTATGTTATTCAAGATGAAGTATTTAAAAGTATAGTCCCATGCAATGATTACATCACTCAAATGCAAAACATGATGATCATCAAGGGTAATAGACAACATTTAGATTTTGGTGGAAGAAATCCTAGGAGAAAAATCATAAAATCTATAGCTCCTACTTTTGATGGACTAGACAAGATCTCAGTCAGAGATTGATTATTTGAGGTGTAGGACTGTTACCTACTTAGTTTCATGGAGGAGCAAGTTGTTTTTCAATATGTGATCTTGCATCTTGAATGATTTTCTCATGATTGGTGGTACCGAGATATGAACACCCAATTCCACATCTAGGAAAATTCTTTTGATGATTTTTTTCAAAGGTTGATTGATAAATTTGAATAGAAGGTTGAAGATGAGTAGGTAGTTATAAAAGAATTCATAACATAGGAGTCTAATGTAGTGAGTGTTTTGAAGAATGATGAATGTGTAACAAATTTTTAGGATGACCCCTTGGATGTGCATGAAATAATGAAGGATACAGTTGTGCAAGAAGATCAAGATAAATTTGTAGCCTTGAATCCTATTTTGGATTCATCTAATGGTCATTCCAATTCTAATGTCTACTTTGATGTTTCTAGTGGAGCAGATACTGATGATGGGTTCTCTAATGTACCTTTAGAAGATGGACATGGAAGAGGAAAAGGTGATGATATCTCAAATTTTTATTGATGATCACTCATATCATTTCATTAATGAGATTTCAGGTGGCTTTAGATTGGCTTCCAAATCAAGCCTACAAAGGAGGATGTTGGTGAAGATTCTAGTCCTAAGAAAATGGAGAATGACCCTTTCAACAATACAACCACTCATCAAAGAAATCAACCCTCTTTCACTTGGGATTTGGGTGTACCAGTATCCAAGCATGGTTAGGATCTATCTTGGGATGAATTTTATTTTCATTCTAATGTTGCTTCAGATTCATCTTAGGAGTCATGTAGGGAGGATGACATTGAAGAAGCTAGGGATGAAAGTTATGTTGATGATATTGAATTCACATCTAATTTGTTATTGTTTGGTGTTGATTTTGAGCAAAGATATAGCAACATTGATTTTAATAAAAAAAATAGAAGCCTTGATTATGAGCTAAGACACAGTAGCATTGTTGTTTTGGATCCTCAACCCAAGCCTAC
The DNA here is from genome assembly GCA_007115665.2 of Sequoiadendron giganteum. Lineage (NCBI taxonomy): Eukaryota > Viridiplantae > Streptophyta > Pinopsida > Cupressales > Cupressaceae > Sequoiadendron > Sequoiadendron giganteum. The sequence continues at coordinate 628,210,952 of CM021105.1, read as the reverse complement.
ACATTTTCACCAAGTTGGAAAAGAAGAGGTTTATGAGGTTTGGGACAACCATGGTGTTGTTGGTGATAGGTATGAAGAAGATTTTAATTTTGGCATGTATTGTAATTTGAAAAAACTTAACATGCATGAGGAAAGTTTTAAGAAACAACTCTTGGCATCCAATGAAAATGAAGTGCAAGTTTTATCTAGATTGGATAGTACACACATGCATGTAGATAGCATCATTAAAAATACACCAAGGGATCAAAATGAGTTTGATGTTTCCTATGTTGATTTGAAAATAATGACTTACTTGCACATGTTACATGATAGAGATATGGCTAACAAGTTTGTAAATGAGATCCAATTCATGACTAAGCAACTAAGGGAAGAAATTTGTGAGCTCAATGGTAAGATTAAATGTATGAAGCTTACTTTGGAGTGTCCAAGAGGTAATTCTAGAGGAAATTGATCAACTTTATGAGTCTCAAAAGTTTAAGGAAATGACCAAGGAGGATGAACAAGTAATGGAGTTAGATTGCATACAGGGAGAGCATGACTTGGCACATTCAAATAGTAGGAGTTTAAACTAGCAAGAGGATGGATCTAATTTTGGAGTTGAAGATATTTTTAGATTTCTAATGATCTTATATTTATGATGGATGTTGATTTGACCCATGCTAATCCTTTATTTGAGTTAGAGCTAACATATTTCCATGATCAAGTTGGAGTGGATTGTAGGATTCAGAACCTAGATGCAATCTCTTACTATGAGATGTTTTCTCAAGGTTGGAGTAGAGGGTCAATCTTCAATGTCGATACTACTACCCACTTTTTGATCATATTGCACATAACTTTTGATCTTCAGTTGCAAATGAGTTGGATAGTATCTCCTTCAGATCAACTGAATAGTTATTTGTTGAAAAGAGACACTAGAGGTATTTTGACCATAAGGAATGACCTTGTTGCTTCTTCCATACTCATATCCCCTATCCTTTTAGTTGGATTTCAGTTTGATTATTATTTCCTTTATATATATTTGTTGTCTAGGGAGATAAACTTTCATGCATAGATTATTTTTTAGCATCAACAAGCTTTTGCAAAATTGGTTGCTAGTAATTTTATGGACATAGTTCATTCTTCCATTGCTTCCACTTTAGTGAGAAATGGTTAGTAGAAATAATTAATGGAGATGGTATGTATAATCCCTAATGATAGCTTAATGATTTAAATGATGCAAGTGTCTTAGTATGACCAAAGCTTTCTATTTGACACTTGGGGCTTAAGTGTCAATGTTTTGATACCAATTGGAAACAACTAAGGAATTTTTTGGTTGGAAGATCTTAGAGATGTGACAGTGATTTATTTTCCTCATATTTTTGGCATTAATGCTAGGAATAATGTTTTATGGTTAAGTAGGATGTCTTGTATTTTACCTAGGATCGTGATTGGCAATGAGTTTTCTAATATGGTCTTCTTTGAGTTATTTTGGTGGGACATATTCCATAGCATTGGTTCCAGTCTTCTCAAGGATCTCGGTATTGGGTTGGATGGAGTTTCCTTTGTGAGGTTCAAGATGAGGAGAGTTCATTTGGATCATGATGATTTCTCAGGGGTGCAATCCAAGCATTTGTTTGGGTAAGATGGTTGCATACAAGGAAGTTTTGTTGAAAAAAATTCCATCACATGTACACTGGTACTACCTTATTCCAGACTCTCTATGATCATGGTGCAATCCCTTTTGTTCATTCATTATTTTCTAAATGTGGAGTCCCTATAGCAAGTGACTTTTTCCAACAAATTCAAGAGTTCTTGTGGTCATTTAGAGATAACTTACATCTTTCACCAAATCAACAAAAATGTATCCAGATAGGAAGAGAATGAAGAGAGATTTTGAATTTGGTGTTTGCTCTAGTTTGGGTGTGCATTATAGTTTCTAGATTTAAGACTTCCTTTGATTTCAGTCATATCACTTGAAGAAAATTAGAGTGGGGAGGTTCAACGTACTTCACAAATCCATCGAGGAGGAAGGAGAAGTAACTTATGAGTCAGATGTGCCACCAACTTGCAAGATACACAAATTCCTTCATGCTCCATGTTCCCTTAGAGTGGTAGGACATAAAACTATTATTTTCCCAAAGATGACACCATCAGATGATGAAGGAAAATAGGATGGGAGATTTGAAAGAGTTTGGATAACAAGAGGAGAGAAGCTAAGAAGCAAAGCTATCATCCAACACTCAATCAAAAAGAAATATTTGACCAGTGGAGATGCAACATGGGAAGAGATATAAGATCACTTCCATACAATTCTTCATTGCTTGAGCACAAGCAGTCTTTGGGAGGGAGGACTTGTAATGTCCCCTTTTCTAAAAATAACATTTACTATTTTGAAATTGTTCATGAGGACCTGAAAATAAATAAAGTGATTTGGATTTTCAAGATAAATTTATTAAATCATTTTGGGGGAAAAATTAATATTTTATTTTCATGGGTCCAAATGGGTTGTTAGATTTTGGGAAAAGCAATTATGGAGCATTTATTGGAAAATAATGTTTCAAGATTCCAATCAACACTTAATGGTTTGCATGGGGCATCGTATGATAAGAGTTAATGATGCATGCATGGAAGAGTCCAATTTTAGGCATGGGATTTTGGGTGCCCAATTTGGTGACAAAAGTGGATTTGAATATATGGCATTTTCTCTCTCAAGTTTTCATTGTGTATGATTATTAATTTCTTCCACAGGTTGTGGTTTTCTGTAGAGGCCGGTAAACCAATGAAGAAAGGATCTCCAAGATTGGTAAAACAAGGAGATTGAGGCTCAAAGATAATGGTTCTAAGGGTCTCTAGGTACAATTTCATCCAAATATTGTCATTGTGTTGAATGCTCACCAGTTTGGTAATTTGTCTTCAACTTATTTGTAGGAGTTTGGTGTGGTTTGGAGTGCATAGTGTAGAATTTTGAATTTTAGATTGTACTATTATTGTGAGCAACATATTTTGATGTTATTACAATATTTACATATGTACCTTTATGTTGGAAACTTTGTATGAATATCAGGGTGAGTTTTTGTGGAGATTGCACTAGTTTTAGAGTGAGTTTTGGGCTTCCAGCTGGGGATTTTTTTGGTATTTTGTTGTACTTTTAGTTTTTTGTTATAAACTATTTATGACAACAATCCAATGTAATTTTCATGTTATTATCAATCATACATCAATCATAATAAAATATTTGGCTTCAGTTGCACATTACATGATTTCCATCTGGTACATGATTGGTGTTTATTTAGATTTACTCAATTTGTCAAATATTAAGTTTGATAAAAAAATTAAGATTTCTGGATTTGAGATAAGTTGTTTGTGAGATTTTATGTTAAATAAAATTTGAGTTAAATTTTAATTTGGGACGTTACAAGAAATCTCACTAAAAATTGGTAATAGACGTTGGAGACAGGCTGTAGACTATGAAAAGATTGCTTTTGGGTGCAGGAAACACTTCTCATGTCACATCCTAGTGCAACAAAAATAAATGCATGAAATTTTTCACATAACCATAAACATGTTTCCATGGGTACTCATACCCTTTCAAAAAACCCTCTCCATTGACATCTCTCCCACTCAACCCCAAACATGAAGCAAAACCTCCATACTATGGTAGGTTTTCTTCTACTTGACAAAACATACCACAAAACAACAACCAACAAAACAATTAACACCAAATTTCACAAAGAGAAATGCATACACACCCATATACATAAAGGTAACATAAAAAAGAGCATACAAACCTAGTATCACCCCAATTTGGCAATGATTTATGTAAGAAAATTTTACAAGATGGTGTGTCCCTTGGTCTCCTTGGTGCAACACAATGCTTGGATTCGTGACATGGCTTTACCACCTCCCGTGGATCTTGTATAAATCTAGCAATTGTATCAGAGCCTAGTTCCCTGGAAGGAGCTTGATCACTTTGGGAAAATCTTAATAGGTCAATCTTTTGGTGCAATGAAAACCACTAATATAACAATTGGTATCAGAGCCTAGTTCCCTGGAAGGAGCTTGATCACTTTGGGAAGATCTTGGAGTTTGAACATATGGCCGATAGGAAGTACCCTACTCCTCCAGAAGAAATTTCTATAATTGAATATATAGAAGAAGACTGTATGTTGAACAAGGATGAAGAACTCAAAATTGCACTTGAGGATCTTAAGAAAATTGAAAATGAGAATGGGAATTCAAAGGAAAATCTAAAAGAAGCAAATGAATGCATCAAGAAGCCGAGAGAGAAAATCAATAAATTTAAAGAAATACATAGAGAAGTTAATGAACAATTGAAGAAAGCAAATGAAGACATCATTGAACTAAAAATACAAGTGGAAGAAAAGAAGAAAATTGAGGATTTTCTAAATTCAATGATACAAAGCAAGACCAATGAATGCACTAGACTTGAATAGGAAGTGGTAAATATGAGAGCAGATTTGGAGAAAGCAAAAATTCATGAGGATGAATTTAAGGAAATTTCTATAATGTTTGACGAGTTAATTGTTGGACAGAAAGCAACTAAAGATAGAGGTGGTTTGGGACTTGAAAGAGGAGAAATATCTAAACTAGAATAAACATCTAGCACAAAGAAGATGAGTGAATTTGGAAAGACTGAAGGCAAAAGGAACTATGGAAAGTTCCAAAATTAGAGAAGCAATACTAGAAAACTCCCTATTAGACAACCAAATGCTCAAAGGTACTCATTTTTTAATGGTGTTTTCTCTTCATGCAATAAATTTGGACATAAGGCTATATAATGTAGAGGTACAATGAATTAGAACGTTGGATCATTTACTGGGCAATGTTTTGTATGCAAGAAAGACATAAGGTTGTTGAGTGCAAAAACTAGATGATGAATGGATAAAATATTGCTAGATCTTTCAATGGCTATTTTTATACATGCAATGTATTCAAACATAAGGCTAACTAGTGTAGAATAAGATTAAATGGAGGTCAGATTGGCCAGAAAAATATTCTATGCTACAATTGCAACAAAATTTGACACTTTTCAAAACTTTGCAGAAGCAAGAATGGAAGGCAGACTAATCCAGGACAAAGGAATGAGATTATAAATAAAGTTGATCTAAATGAAGCAAAGAAGGAAATGTAAAGAGTATGGATAAAGCGAGAAGAAATTGAGGACATAGGAGAATTTGTACCTATCTCTAGTGGAGATGTTTCCTCCGGTAACTAACCCAGAGCTATGACTTAGGGGGAGCATTATTGAAAATCATATAGCCCCCTTGTTGATATGTTGTTTCATGGCTTCACACGAAGAGACAAGATGAAGAAGATTATTATGGAGTTTTTGGTGAAAAATGCAGGAGAAAATATTTCAATGCAAAATTTTATGGAGCTTCTAAAAGTTGAATATATATACAAGATTTCAAAGTTTACCTATTTTTTATCTGAAGTATTTATTGCTAAGATGAGTCAAATCAAGGGATTCAAAGTGTGATTAAGAAGACAAATTCATTTCATTTTACACATGCAAAGGAGAAGTAAAATGAAGAAGAATAAGTGGAATAATTTAACGTGTCTCTCGATAGTAGATCTTCAAAACCCTAATTTTTGTCAAGCAAGTTTAAGAGGTATTTCGTGTGCTCCTAGCTTTTTAGAAGTTTTATTTAGCAATTTTAGATGTAATGGAAGGACCAAAGGTCATAAATGTATCAAAGAGACCGCAACCTGAATTGAAGGGTTATTCTTGGAAATTTTTATTAGAAGATCTGACGAGTGCATTTTCTTGCACTCCCTTTGGAGTTTTACCAACTGAGCATATCAATGCATACATTCATGGGAAAATAGAAGAAGTTTCCAATAAATAAATAAGTGTTCTATGGACAATTGAACTGGAAGGAGATGATGATACCTTAAAACCATAATACAAAACCCTAAATGAAAGGAAATTGGATGTATGGAAAAATTTCTTGTGGTTTGAAGATAAAAGGAAGTACATTAGAATGGTATTAAGCATAATCCATTTAGATTGATGGTGAATATTCAATAACCAAGGAAGCTATTAGTGATGTAACTAGTTTTTGGTCCTCTGGACCAATTCTAGGATGAAAATCTATCAAGTTCAAGGACAAAATGGAGAAGACAAATGCTACTCTTGAAGGAAAGGAATTCACTTTGAATACAATTAGGAATCTAGTTATTCAATATGTTGCAAGGATTATTGGACACAAAATATGTCGACCAAATAATGACTATACAATCTTTACCATAACAGTTCACATTGCACATAACATGATTGATTATGGCATTGATTATGATCTATGTGAGTTATTTTGACATCATTTGATGAAGAACTGAAAGGAAATCAAAAAGGGAAAAAACCATACATTCAAGTATGGTACTTTGATAATCTATTTTCTCTTCTATTTCATGAAGGAACTATCGATAATTGGGAAAGTGGAGTGGGCAAGTATAGAACCAGTTGCACATTAGATAATAAATCTCATGAGAAACCTTGGTGGTGTAGATTCTCAAGACAATTCTCTTACGACATTATTTGGAATGTTTTATATGAGAAAAAATGAAAGGATAAGAATGCCTAAGAGTGTGTTAGAAAGATTCTCGAGAGACATTAATTTATTTATCTCTACTGACTTTTGCTTCATGGAAGCAATTGAGCCCAGAATTGTTTGGATTTTTGAGTTGGATTATGAAGTAAATGAGGAAGAAGTTGTTAATTATGTATAAGTGCTTTTAAGAAGCCCTAAAGACCTTAGTAGACTAGAATTAGAAGATAGGACTAGAACTGAAGCCTTCGATAGTTCTAGGAGATCATGCAAGAAAATGAAGAGATCTGTCATTTCCCAGGCTGAAATTAAACAAGAAGGTTGCAAATCAAGAAGACCCTAATACATAAGAAGGAAGGATGCATGCAGATGATGCTCAACATGAGCATGGACCCAAAATTAGAACCATAAGTGCACAAGACATGGATGAGGCCATGAAATATTTACAAGAGGTAACCCTAGGAACAAACATCAATTCATCATAGTCTGCTATAGAAAATTTTGGAAACTTAGTTGATTCATTGAAAGCATATGTCTCTGATTTAAAAGAATAATCTAGAAGTGGACCAAAAGCAAGGACTGCAGAGAAGAGTCTAGATAATATCAAAAGGAAATGCGTAGATACACATCACATGGCTATGAAGGAATTGAAGGATACTCAAATTTGTAAAGAGGAAGCACATAACTTACTATCATATTGCTTGAAATGGTCAAACAACACACAAAGTGCAAAGGATGAGATGAACTCAATTGAAGCTCAAATAGGTTGTGAAGCATATACTTATTGGAGACACCTAAAATTTATTTTCTAATGTCATCACCCTCCTATGAATTAAGTAATTTTAATTATTTAATTAAATCTTTCCATCATTTCACCTCAGCCTCTGATTAATTAAAAATCATTTAATTACGTCACTAAGGTTCATGTCCCTTATAATTAAATAAATCTAATTTATTTAATCATCACCACTTTGTCTACTATAATTAAATGATTAATTATAATTATTTAATTATTCACTTATCTTGCTTTCTCCATAGTTAAATAAATAATATTTATTTAAATGATTTTACAAATGGATTTTCCCTCTCACTTATTTTAAATTAAGTTACTATTAATTCAAAAAATTAGTTCGCTTTTTCTTCTATAATTAAATAATATCGTCATTGTTTAATTATTCACTTTTCTCTTTGAACTAATTGATTTTGTCGAAAAATCAGTTAGCTTGCTCTTGCTTCTTCACTTTCGATCTTATCTGATCTCGTCTCATCTAATTTTGACCATTGATCGAATTAATCTTTTCAATCTCGACCATTCATTTTCCATCTATCTCTCTATAAATACCATCATCATTTATCATATGAGATCATCTTAGAAAATCTTGGCTATCGTGTTGTTGAGATAATAGTTAATCTTTGATATTTTGCTAGTCACTAGTCATAGGCTTTGGTTGCATCTTCAATATTGAAGGAACTTGGAGCTTCAAAGAAAAATGGAGAAGGATGATGGAGGTAATTCAATGTAGGCATGGATATTATGGTGAAATTGTTCTTTATTTCTTGCTTTCATGCACTTCTTTGTTCTCTATCATTAGATTAAAAATTTCAAGTTTATTTATTATCTTTAATAATCTTATTTCTGATTTTCCTAAGCTCTATTTGGTGAACCTAATGTGAATCTTACAATTTTCAAAGAGATCCATTTATTTTCTTGTTTGTTTTTGTTGTTTTGTAGGTTACGACCAAGAATTCACACAAAATCACGTCATCTTCTTTTGAGTATAGAAAAATGGGCACATAAAATCTTAAAAATGATTATTTGGGTTTTATAGACCTCGCTTTAAGCTTTCTAAAACTTCAAATGGTTTAAAATTTCATTAATATTTGAGAAAGTTATGGTCGTTTTAGTGTTTTCTGCTTTTTAATTTTAGCTGTTAAAACCCACGTTTTCTTTTGCCTATAACAATTTTTTCGTGCAAAATCTTGGAAAAATACTTTCTGGGTTTTGAAGGTTTGAGTTTCAGCTTTCCATAGATTCAAACAGTAAAAAATCTTGTTATGTTTTGAGTAATTTATCGCTATTTTAATTTGTTGTTATCATTAAATTTTTTTGGTTACTAATCTCTTGTTTTCAACATGTGGCACAACTTGGAGGGAGTTCTAAAAACTATTTCTTTTGAAACATAATCATTTGTTGCCCTATAATTTCATTTACTTAGTTGGTTTTATCATTTCTATCTTATTTTATTTTGCAAACTACAAACTTGCATTACACGTATAAAGGTTAAAATGAACATGCATCATCATTCATGAAGGCTAAAATGAACTACAAATTGCATCACATTCATGGGTTAAAATGAACTGCATTTACATTTATTGGGTTTAAAAAGAACACAACTTGTATCTACACTCATCAAGGCTAAAGTGTACTTGCATTTTTCATAGCATTGGGCTAAAAAGATCCTTGTTTGTTTCATAACAAGAACCTTATTTTTAAGCAACAAACAAACAACTACTACAACTTGCATTTCACATTCATGTGTTAAAATGAATTACATTTACATCATTGGGTTTAAAAATAACACAACTTGTAGAACAATCCAAATAACTAAGAGGGGGGTAAATCAGTATTATAAAACAATTTTCTTGTCCTTAATTAATCTAGAGAAAACTTAAACCAATCAGATAACAATTAAATTGATATGAATATGAAAGCACTTAACAACACCATGCACAAGGAACAGTAGAATTTACGTGGAAATCCAAGATGGGATGTTAATTCTCAATTATAAAACACCGGATAAGGTGACACCAATTAAGGTGACATCGATTAAGGTGATTTTTACAAGGGCTCATTGCCAAAATGCTCACTGCAGGCAAGGCTCACTGTTGGTGGGCTCATTGCCCAACTATTATAGCCAAAGATAAACAAAGGCTCACTACCAAAAGAGGAAGGCTCACTGCCTTCAGAAAATGGCTCACTACTAAAAGAATGATGAAAAGAGAATCCACCACAAAAGCAACTGTCACCAACAGTTGCATCGAAAGAAACTCACTGTCTGTTATCTCTGATATACTTTCACACAATGTCTGAATTTTCAGATTTGCATTCACCACACTTACTTGCATCGAACGAGATCAACTTTTACTTATACCAATGAATGCCTTCTTAATCTCCCCAAGTTGTTCAAGCACAATTCATGCTTCCATAAGCTCCTAAGTTGGTTGAACACAATTTGAATTAGGTCACCGCAAAAATATTCCCATGGTGGAAGGGAATGAAACATGGATCACACATAACCTTCTCACTCAAATCAACACGCTACATATTAACCATGATATTCGGAACCAAGGAGTAGGATATACACATTACGATGCAATCAATGTTCTAGGACACACTAACCACTTTGCAGATAGGTCCAAACCCAAAAGAATGTATCTCATTATGTTGCAAGAAATATGGGACCGAGACAAGCACAACCAAAGATGGATCACAACACAACATTCAAAGAACGCCAATCTGAATGACCAAAGTAACAAAATTGAACCTTAATCAATCAACCAAGATATGTTGACATCAATGACAACCATTAATGACAACAATCAATATCATCACATTCTAACAATATCCCCCTTTGTCATTGATGGCAACATTTATCAATGATAAACCAAACAACTTAGCGACAACATCGACATCATCAAGGAACCTCTTTTCTTCTCCCCCTTTGACATCAAGGACAAAGGGAAAATACTCCCCCTGAGAAACTTACTCCACTCCCCTTGTGAGGAAGCCACTAAGCATTAATCTAGATAAGAGTGAGCATATAATACCCTAGACCAATGCACACCTTGGTGCAAATTATTGTAGAGTTGGAGGGGGGAAAACCCCTAACTTCTACTGAAGATACTCAAAAGTATCTTTACTCAATGGTTTTGTGAAAATATTTGTAATATGCTCTTTATGGGTACATATTCAAGTCTTACGTCATTTTCCAATACCTTCTCTCTCAAGAAGTGATATTTGATGGATATATGCTTCATTCTAGAGTGTTGTATCAGATTATTGGAAATGTTTATTGTGCTAGTATCATCACACATTATTGAGATCGGTTCATCGAATGATATGCCAATGTCCTTCAACATTTGTTTCATCCATAATACCCGAGTGCAACATGAGGATACTATAATGTATTCAACTTCAACAGTAGATAAAGATACATAATCTTGTTTCCTGCACGACCAAGCAACCAACTGAGAGCCGAGAAAATAAGATCCACAAACTTGTGCTCCACCTGTTATCAACACACCCAGCCTAATCATCATCAGTATAGGATGTCAAAGTGAAATTTAAATATTTTGGATACCATAGCTTGATATCTTATGTACCCTTCAAATATCTAAAGATCTTTTTTATTACATGTGTTTCCTTTGGTTCTTGTTGAAACCTAGTTGCTAGACAAACAAAATACATAATGTCTAGTCTAGTAGTAGTCAAATATAACAATCCTCCAATCATTGACCTGTACATACTAGCATCAGCTTTAGGTGAATCATCTTCTTTTGTCAACTTACTTCCGGTAGCAATAGGTATACAAACTATTTTGGAGTTCTCCAACTCAAACTTCTTCAATTATTATTTGGTGTACTTGGATTGGGAAATGAAAATTCCTTTGTTGTTCTACTTTACTTGCAATCCAAGAAAAAAATCAACTCACCTATCATAGACATCTCAAATTCTTTCTGCATTTTATCTGCAAATTTTCTACACATATCAATATTTCCTTCAAAAATTATGTCATCAACATAAACCACAACAATCAATATTTGATTTGAATGAATTTTGTAGTATAAGTTACTGTTAGCGGATCCCTTTTCAAATCCTTGTCCAATCAAGTATTTGTCTAATCTATCATTATGTCATACCAAGTTGTAGGAGCCTGCTTCAACTGTATAAAGCTTTCTTCAACCTATAAACAACATTTGGATCACTTATGGACTTAAATCCCTCTGGTTTCTCAATGTAGACTTCTTCCTTTAGTTCTCCATTCAAGAATGCGGATTTTAGATCCATTTGATATACTTTGAAATCCCTAAAATTTGCAAAGGCAATTAATATCCAGATTGCTTCCATCCGGGAAATAGAGGCATATGTCTCTTCAAATTCAATACCTTCAATCTGAGAATAACCTTTGCAAACCAATCTTGCCTCGTTTCTCATTACCTTTCCATTTTCGTCCAACTTGTTCTAGAATACCTACTTTGTTCCAATTACATTTTTGTCTTCTAGTTTGGGCACAAGTTCCCAAATCTGATTTTTCTCTATATTAAGCTCTTCTTTCATTTCCTTCAACCAATTTTGATCATTGCATGCTTCTTCCACGGTCTTTGGCTCAATTTTTGAGAGTAGACACAGTAACACTTGCTCTTGGGTTGCTTTGCTTCTTGTGATGATTCCCTTATTATTATCTCCCATAATCTGATTTTCTGAATGGTTTCTCTGTACATACCTTGGAGTTTTGGTTGAGGTTGTCGAAGCCTCCTTTGTCTCTTCTTTCTTATTCGTTTCTTCTTTTTCATCTGATTTATCTGATTCATATTCAATATGTCTGTTGAGATTTATTTGAACGTCTTCATCTACTTTCACATTCACACTTTCAACTATCCTGTTGAGTTTCTTGTTGTAGCACCGGTACGCTTTGCTTCTTGTAGAGTAACCCAAAAATATACCTTCATCAGCTTTGTTTTTTAACTTTCCAAGATTTTCCTCATCTCTCTGGATGTAGGATTTGCTTCTAATTTTTTTGAAGTACTTTACTGTGGGAGCTCTTCCATTCCATAGCTCATATGATGTATTTCCATATTTCCTTCAGAACAATACATTGCTAAGAGTTTACACTGTTGTGTGTATCACTTCTCTCCAATAGACCTATGGTAAACCTTCTTCCATGATCATTGTTCTAGCTACTTCTTGAAGTGTCTAGTTCATTCTTTCCACTACACCATTTTTTTGTGGTATTCTGGGGGCAAATAGTTGTCTTTAAATGCCATGTTTCTCTTAGAACTTTTGAGTTCATCAGAAGTGAACTCTCCTCCTCTATCAAATCTTAAAATACTTGATTCTCCTATCAACTTCATTCTCAAATCTTGCCTTTAAAATCTTGAATTTTTCTAGAGCCTCTGATTTTCCTCTAAAAATGTGACCCAAGTTAGTCTGGAATAATTATCTACTAATAGCATGAAATATTTCTCAACTTGCAAGCTTCTTGTTCTAGTTGGACAATATAGGTCATTGTGTACAAGGTGAAAGGAAAAATAATAGTGGAAAAATGCTTTCCTAACACTAAAACCATAGAGAAGAAGTGCAAAGACCAGTTTTAAAACTTTAAAACACTTAAGATGAACACATACAGGATAACAAGAGTAACAAAAATAAACGATCGTAGAGATAACACTAGATTTACGTGGGAAAACCCTTACGGGAGAAAAAAACCCACCACACCAAGCTAAATCACTTTGTATTATAGTAAAAATAGTTTGCATACAAAGTTACAAACTTTACTTGAAGATGTTAGCTCTCAGCAACATTCAGTCGACCTCTTCATTGGTCCAATGTTATTAACACATATAATGAATCACACACATCCATCACCTTAGTCTCTATACCCATGTATCTGAATGTTACAAGTCTTACATCACATTCATTCCTTACCAACCAATCAAGTGTCTTAATTAGACACCTCTATTTGACACGCAAAACCGATCCTTGACCAACTGCCCTGCAATCATGCATCGGGTCGCCCAATAATTAATTTTGTTTGCCATAATCAAATTTTGTCAACTGCCGAATTAAACTTTGCAGTTAATGCACATATCGCTTTCATAGATTTAAACATTTGACCAATGACAGTTGATTTACAACAACAATGTAAAATCGACAAATGAGATCGCACAACATGTTGTCACACCATTCATCCATCACTTTGACTATTGAAGCGATCAACTATGCCCTGAGCAACACCTACCGAGCTATTGCGGTATGGTGATAATTGTCTGATTGCCCGACCATCGTCATAATCAGGGCCCACCATGACACATGTATGTTGCTAGTTCCTTTTTCGGGGAAACTAAAACTGCATCCATAATATTCCAATAAATTTATCTGAAACGTTGACACATGTCCAGAGTCGACAGCACCCTGTAGTAATAACTCGGGACCCACCATGCGAGGTACGGGACAAGTGATCACCGTTGATCAAACTATCACACGTCAACCGCTCAGACAATTTTGCCCGACTCACAAAGCTCGTCAGTACTTGACTCAAAAGAGCACGAAACAGAATGAGCACCATCGGATTTAAAACATTTCAGCCATAGATGTAGGTGTCGACATATCAGCGAGGCACTGCATTGCCTCCCATCGATAAGCATCTATTCTGACAATGAAGGTGAGGTAACTGTACCGACACATTAGTGAGACAACGCGTTGTCTCCCAACGATATGTGAAAATTCCACCGATGAAAATCAACATAACATTTTTCCAACTCCAGGCCCGTCGGCCCATCGCTGTAACACCCGTTGGAGTCTTGCGACCAAAGACCAAAATGACCACATGAGAGCTCCGCAGTGTAGCGATAAAGCGTAAATTCATCAAATCTTTAACAGAGGTCCAAGCCAGTAAATTAAGGCACATTTTCCAACACAAGGTCCAACAAGCTAGTATATGATGCTTCTTTTCCTCAGAATGTTCCTTTGGTCTATTTTCCTTCTTGACAATCATTTGCAAATAATGTTTTCTGGTTTGGTTAGTCTAGGCAGATCTTTGACTGCCCTTGTTGTACTTATCCTTACCAAGTTGTTGAAGTTGATATGACACATCCTCCAGTACTAGAGCTAACTATCATTACTCTAAGAAAATAAGCATCTCTTTATATCTCCTTCCAATTGATACACATTCCCACTTGTTCTTTTTCTTGCTGCAATAATAGTTCTAGAACTCTTCAAGATCTCATTGCCATCATCCTGAAATACAACATTATAGCCATTCTCGCACATATGTCCAATACTCAAAAGATTATGATATAAACCCTTCACGTAATAAACATTGTTAGTGTTATGTTTTCCATCAAAGATAATAGAACCAATTCCAACAATCCATGTTGTTTTATCATCTCCAAATCTAACACAACCTCCATCATATTTCTCAAGTTTTACGAACTTAATTTTATCACCGGTCATATGATTCAAACATCCACTATCAATCAACCATTCATCTTTATTTATTTTGAAAAATAATACAGTTGTAGAGTTATCATTAGATTCTGAACGAATATTAGAGATATCAAATCTAATTTCATCCTTTTCTACCAAAAACAAACAATCCTCATGATTTGATTCATCATTTGAAATACTAGCTTTCTCATTAACATAATAGGCCTTCTCATTGATCTTTTTAATTTTTTCCTTGTTCTTTTCTCCAAACACTTATTTACCAGATGACCAATCTTTCCACATCTAAAACATTTAAGAGGTAGCATAAATTTGTACTTTTTGATACCTTTCTTTAGTTTTCTTATGAAGTTTGCTTTCAACTCATTTGAACTTTCACTATCCAGGTCATATTCTATTTTTGTGGCTTTAAAGGATGTTTCAGATTTCTCCTTTTCTTTTCCAAAATTTCTCATCTCAAATGCGATCAAGGTGTCAAATATTTTCTCTCTGGTGAATTTCTTTGGATCGTAAACTTCTTCAGTAGTTGAGATCTTATCACTGTAGCTCTCTAGTAGGGTCATCAAAATCTTCTCCAGAACATCCTCATCTGCTAGAGTGCCTACCTAATTTTTTACTTAATTTATTGCACTGTCAACCCTCTGAAAATAGCTTGCTATATCCTCACCTTCTTCCATCCTCAAGTTTTCATATTTGTGTTTGGCTGTCAACTTCTTTGATAATTTGAATCTATCATTTCCTTCATAGATTTATTTCAACTTTTCCAAAACATCATAAGAAATTTCCAATGAAATAAATTTTGTTAACTCAATCTTAGACAAAGCACTAAAGATTGCATACCTTTCCTTCTCATTCTCTTTATAGGCAGAAATCTCATCAACACTAGAAGGACCATTTGTCAGTTCAACATATTTTGTCTCAACAACTTTCCAAGTATTGTACCCTTGAGAGATCAGGTAACCTCTCATATGTACTTTCCACAAATTGTAGTCAAATCCATCAAACACCAAAATTGTCAATTTGTACACCATCAGATCTACCCCAAGTGGTTAAGCTCTTCTTCGAGGAACCAAAGCTCTGATACTAATTATAAAATAGTCTAGATAGCTAAGAGGGGGGTGAATTAGTTATTATTAAACAATTTTCTTATCCTTAATTAATTTGAGGAAAACTTAAATCAATTAGATAGCAACTAAATTGATATGAACATGAAAGCACTTAACAACACCATGCACAAGGAACACCAAAATTTATGTGGAAACCCAAGATGGGAAAAACCACAGAGAATGATAATTCTCAATAATGTAACATCGGTTAAGGTGATTTTTATAAGGGCTCACTGCCAAAATGCTCACTGTAGGTAAGGCTCACTGTTGGTGGGCTCACTGCCTGGCTATTACAGCCAAAGATACACAAAGGCTCACTGCCTTCAGAAAATGGATCACTGCCAGAAGAATGATGAAAAGGGAATCCACTGTAGAAACAAATCTCACCAACAGTTACACCAAAAGAAACTCACTATTTGTTGTCTTCGAGTATACTTTTGCACAATTTTTGGATTCTCAAATTTGCATTCATCACACTTACTTTCATTGAATGGGATCAAATTTTACTTACACCAATCGATGCCTTCTTAATCTCCCCAAGTCGTCCAAGCACAATTCATGCTTCCATAAGCTCCTAAGTTGATCGAACACAATTTTAATTAGTTCACCAAAAAAAAATTCTCATGGTGGAAGGGAATGAAACATGGACCACACATAACCTCCTCACTTAAATCAACACACTACATATTAACCATGATATCCAAAACCAAGGAGTAGGATATATACATTGTGATGCAAGAAATGTTCTGAGACATGATAACCACTTTCCAGATAGGTCCAGACCCAAAATAATGTATCTCATTATGTTGCAAGAAATATGGGACCAAGACAAGCACGATCAAAGACAAATCACAACACAACATCCAGAGAACGCCAATCCGGATCACTAAAGTAACAAAACCAAACCTTAATCAACCAACTAAGGTATGTTGACATCAATGACAACAATCAATATCATCACATTCTAACAAAACTTGCATCTACAGTCATCAAGGTAAAAATTTACTTGCATTTTTTATAGCATTGGGCTAAAAAGAACCTTGTTTGCTTCATAATAAGTTGGGTTAAAATTTACAAGTGTTTAGAATATTTTTTGGTATGATAGTGATTTCTTAGTGCGTATGCACTTCTCTTGCACCTCACAGCGATTTGAAGACTCAAAAGAACTTAGGGATTATTGCTTTTCCACCTACACATTTTGGATTTGGGCAATAAAATGAACAATCTTACGAGTGTGAAGTGAAAGCTTTGTGTATGCACTCTCCCCACGCCTTTGTGCAATCTTGGAGATCAAAAATAAATTTTTTAATTCAATTTTTTTTACCCATTATTAGAGGGCCTGCCACCCTACTTCGAAAGGTGGTAACAACTCAAGTAGTAACGAGCTAAATCCAAGCTCTTTCAAACCACTATATAAATTTGTGATTGTAAGGAAATTTTGTAATCAACGGGAAGCGGTACGTGATAGATATACACCAATATATTTATGATGTGAAAACCCTTAATTTAAGGGTTGGGAGACCTCTTGAGGGACTTTATCACAATATCCCCTGAACCAGATACCCTTACTAAAAACCTTTGTGTAGAAAGCCAAAATCCTTTTATTTGTTGGCGCAGGAGGTTGAACCTCTCAAACCGTCCCACTTTCATGGTTCATTGTAGATATGACAAGTTTCTTGAGATCCTTGTGGTCTTAGGGAATTTAGTACTTGATATGCCTAAGAAGTGAGTGCCATGGAGAAGAGCCAATACTACCAAGTTCCTAGGTCATCCACTCTAAATAGGCATGACTAGAGAAATCCAAGTGGGAACCCAAAAAACATTGCCTATGCACCCCATAGGATTTGTGCTTGTTGTCTATGTGTGCTTTATTTTATAAAATTTCACATCCAAACTAGACCAAAACAAATTGCTTGTGACTATCTTCTGTGTTTTCCTAGCAAAATTCATCAAAAATAGTTAAATTCACTCAAAAACCAAGTCAAAACATCAAAATTGCAAAATCAACATTTTGTGAACCACAACTACTTAAAACAGAGCCACAACTGCCTAATTACCAAAATTCAAAAATCATTGTCCAAAATTGAACCAATTTATCTTGATAGAGATCTTGTTATCTAAACCTTAAACTTGCAGAGTTTTACCAATCCATTCTATCATCCTCATTTAGGTTTGCATTAAAATTTATATTGCACCTTAGGTCACTTTTCCTTGCATAATTAGTCTTAGTTCTTAGGTTGCACATACCTTCTAGATTTCAGACATAGGAAAATTATCAAGCCTTTGGACATTCCTTGGTTACTTATCCAACTTGCCATTGACCTTCATCTTTTAATTTATTAAACTTTGTCTTTATCATCTTGGTCAAAAATTTGGGTCTCAAACTTGTGTCCTAGTTTAGATTCAGCTTGTCAAATCCATAATCTTGGTCATTATAAAGGTTAATGACATTTGGACTTGTTATCTTGAACCTACATTAGCTTGGTTGCCACCTTTTTTCCTAAATCTTAAAGATCCATTTGTCTAGCCTTTTATCAATCCTTAGTCTTGGACCTAAATTGCACTTTGCACTTTACATCCTTCTATCTTAAAAACACAAAAAACATAGCTTAATTTCATTTTAACCTTATTTGCACCACTACCTTTGATCATTCACTTAGCATCATTTAGTCTCCACTATCTTGGTCTACTGTTGGTATCCTTTGCATCCGTTAGTCTCATTTAATTTCATTCTTTAGTCATTATCATCCTTGCATGATCATCTTGCACTCTTATATCCAAAAAATCACAAAAACATAGCTTAGTCTCATATCCTTTTGTCATCATCATCCTTTCATATCATATCCTTTGGTCATAGGGTCATTATCATTCCACCATTCCTTAATCTTGGTCTTAGGTGCATCCTTATATCCAAAAATAAAATAAAAATAAAAATAGCATAGGTGCATTCCCTCCATTGCATTGGCATCTCATAGGCTTCATACCATCCACCACCATGTATTCCATTCACTTTGATATTATTTCTATTCAATTTGAATACCAATTACTCCATATTGGTCAAGCCCAACAATACATAGACTTCAAAATACAATACCTTGAATCCAAATGCTAAGCACCCACAACCCATAGTCAACCATCCATCTATCCCTCTTACCAACAACCCATAAAATCTAGTCCTCCATCCATATACCCTCATTATCAAGAGTACCTTAGCACAATCCATGCCATTGATCCACAACAAACGTCCATTATTCATCCATATCCTAACTTTGACAAGGGAAACCAACCTTCCACAAATCTGTTATGAGACTCCACATCCTATCCTAGTCCATCATCTACTAATCCATTTTATCCTAATCCATCATTCACTAATCCATTCGAATCCACCACATGCTATTCTAATTCATCATCCACTAATCCATTTCCATCCACTCCATCCCAAACTACAATACCATGCAATAAAAGCACATTAATTAATGCTCTCCAAGGACAACTAGCAAAGGAACTTGTTCAACTCCTAAATGAGAACAAAGTTAAGCAATCTATTCACATTACTAATCCTACACCATCCAAACATTTATCACCATTATGTCCTCCATTGCCTACCAATACCAAAAAAGATCTTTCTATTGAAACTCTATTATTGCCATGTTAAAATCTCGAGTCTATCAAAGAAAATCCTATCATTGCCCAAAATAACATTCCATTGCCTAAACTTGATGATACATGTCAAAAAGAAAACCCAAGGCATGACATCATAACTTTACCTTCATGTCAAGATCAAAGTAGTCCATCCCATGACCTCATCCTTAAGTCCATTCAAGAAGACCTTCTAGATAATTATGACATCCAAAATACACCTATCCTTGATCAAGATCCAATTCCCAATCATGTCATCCAAGACAAACCCATCTTTGACCAAGACACTACCATTGATCAAGAAACCCAAAACGATCCGCTCATCAACCTTTATGCCATTCATGATCAAACATTTGAGGTTGATCCTACCCAAACTCCGAACACCGCTATTTCCAAAAATGAGACACTTGCCTCCACAAGACATATAAATGATCTTCCTATAGAACATGAGTCTCCTGCTCTAGACATATTTGCAAATGATCAAGCTATAGCTAAAATCACTAGAATCTATGATAATGACCATAAGAAAGGTTTCTACATTGACTTGGAAGCACCGATATCTTTTGAAGAGCTGTCAAAATCCAATATGTCATAAAATCAGACCAAAGATATCAATCAAAAATATATCCAACATGTCAATGAAGCTACAACATCTTATCAACTAGGATCATCTATCTTTGTCAGAGTAGGCTTTCTTGCAGATGAGAAAATAGTAAGTAATGATATCCACATACAAAATGATGGGTTAGCATCATGTTTTCAAAACAAAAAATACCCCATAGTAAATAGAATTTGTTAGAGCATGTAGTATCAAGGAAAAGGACTAGGCCTACATGAGCAAGGAATTCTAGAACCAGTGCAGTTTCAAGCAAATCCTAGACACCGAGGTCTTTTCTTTTCTTTAGTTAGAGAATCAAATGATGTTTGTGGTACCTCCTTGATATTGGGGGAAACTTTATTTGATACAAACATCAAAATAGGGTGTGAGTAGTCCTTTCCATAAGGTTATCGCCGACACTCCTTCCATCCATATCATAAACCATCATTCCCAATATCTTATACCTTCCATTTGGAACCAACAAAAATAAATTTATTACAAATCCAAAGTTCAAAATCAAATTCCAAAGGCCAATGAATCAATCAAAAATCCAAGTGGACAAATGAATTTAAAATGGATCCCAAAGAAAAATGTATCAAGTAAAGAAAATATTCCAAATCCAAAAGTCAATCAAAATATGGAGCCACAAGAAAAGAGGACTCCCACATATAATAAATGTCCACCTCCTTCAAAATGGCCATTAAGTTAGGCATACATAATTTTTGGTTCCAAACGCTATCCCAATCAAAATTCTAAACTTCGCCATCCAAAATCCCAAGTTTGGAAAATAAAAAGTGATTCACCCAAATGTCTAAACAATCCTTACATATCTACCATCATCCATCATAATCCTACATCAAACTTAAAGTCTAAAAGACATACCTCACAAATCCGTCACATCCTGGCAGCAACTCTTTATTGTAAGGACTCCCATGGCACTCTATCACGATGTGCATATTTTGATAAGGCCAACTCTAGTATCAACAAGGATCATAATGACATCAATCAATTGTATGCAAGCACTATGATCCTAACAAGGTAACTACTTCATAAAGGGCATTATTGGCATATCATGGCCCCAGTCTCTACATCAACACTATCAATGGATTCAGAATGTTCAGTGATCAACTGAATAGCAAAACCATCTAGAAATATCAAAAATACAAAAAAAAATGAAAAAAAAAATTGTCGCCTTGATGAAAACCTGGTAAATAGGCGTCTTGGTGACACAAAAAAATATAAAACAAATTTAAAAAATTGTTACCTTGATGAAAACTTGGCAAACAAGCGTCTTGGTGACACTAAAAAAATTCAAAAAATTCAAGAAAATAGTAAAGAGAAATTTTTTGTCCAATAGTGAAAACCATTTTTATGGCACTTTGGATAAGTACCATGATAAAAACCTGGAAAACATACGTCATGTGTAAGAGCAATTATCTATGTGGACCATTACACTTGGGGGCAAGTTTTCTCATCTCCCATAACCTTTGCATGACACTTATAAATTTTTCATCTCTCCATTTAACCCATATCATTTCCATCGATTTTTCCACCTACTTTGATTTTGATAAGAACTAGGGTACAAACATAAATCATGCTTTGGGAAAAATCTTGACATGTATATCCTTTGGTATACACTATTCATGAAACATCACAACATTGCCTTCATAGCCTCATTATCCCTATGCAACATTTTCCTTGGAGACCATATGATAATTCTTCTAGCCAATAATCCTCATGTCGCTTATCTTTTACCAAAGCCACCCAACATCCTTTCATTTCTATTGCATGTCTTGGCTTTCCCTTGTTAATGGTCCAGTCTTAGTCATTTCAAATGCAATGAGTCTAACCCATACAATCTTTCTATGCATCCTAACGCATCATTCAAAATAATCTTTGGTTCTATTTCTAGCCTGGCTACAGATCTTGATCCTTTAGTCACATTATCGTCATCCTCACGTTGTTTTGGGATGCATCCTTCCCATGCCAAACAATGTCATCATCATCATCATCATCACCTGTCAATTGCTTTTTAGCTTGACTAAGAGCAAGATCATGGTTGTCTTTGGATTCTTGTGTGTAGGCATCATTCACATGCATTTTTCACAATCCTCATAAAACATCAAAAAGACAAAAAAATCAGAACATTTAGAAAAAGACAAAAAAAATTAGATAAAACTTTGAAAATCCAAAAAAATCAAAACATTCAAAAATAGACAAAAAAATCAAATATTCCCAAAAATAGAGTCAAATTCAGTCATGCCATTCTTTTTTGAACTATGTTGCCTCTGCGAATGGATGTAGGCAAGGCTATCTGTCGATGTGCCCTTGAGGCATTAGGTCAATCCTTTAGGTGTTATCAAATAAAATAATGATTCAATCATTTTTCATTGAAACAAAGCCAACAGTCATGTCAAACTATGAGGTCTCTACGCATTGCTACGTAGGTAAGGCCATCTGTCGATGAGCCCTCTAGGCCCCCTAGGTTAGTCTTTTAGGGTTCGTCGGGTCAATCAAAATAAATTGGACATTGTTAACTTAGACGTGACATAATCATCTAAACTTCAACACAAATCCTGAATCAACAAGACAAGAAAGCCAACAAATTTTTAAGTCAAATCAGTCAATTGTCACATCAATCAAACCAGTCAAATCAATCAAAACCAATGGTATTATACATGATGTGTCCTTCCTGAAACTAGACCTTGTCATTATCACACTTTGTCATTTACCTTATATGGGTAGTTACATGATCGAAACCATACTTGATGTATTATACAACATGTTTCTTTTCTTGAACTAGGTCTTGTCAAAACAGTCAACCCGTCGCTCACTTCATCCCTTAATGCACTGGCAAACACTTATTGGTAAATAATCTGAATGACTATTGATCTTGTTGGTCTATTTTGTCTTATCTTTTGGATTTTCTTTGGTCATGTTACTAGCTACCTCGAGGATGTCCCGTGAAGGATTTAGAGCAGTGAGGATGTGTAATGGTTCCCCCAATATATATATTTTTTAAAGTACCCAACTGCTGTATGAAGGTTCAATGTTTGTGTTTTTTCTTGATTTGTTTGTTTGAACTTCCCACATGCCATTCATGATACAATAATGCAAAATATAACATTTTGCAAGAAAGCATACAAATAACTCATTTAATAGCAGCATTCAATACTTCAATAAATTTTTGATATTTCAAGAGCAGATTACAGACATATATAGCAGATTTTTAAAGTGATTTCAGACCTGGGAATTGAGGCAAAACAACAATATACCAAACTCCACAAAGCCCACGCACAACATGAAGTGTGACTCTTAATTCCCTTCAATCCCCAACCTCATATATCTCTGAAACTCAGTGGTACTGTAGCAATGTCACTATTCACGCATACTGTAGCAAAATCACTATTCATGGATGCTGTAGCGAAATCACTATTTATGGCAACTGTATCAAAATAACTATTCACGGGTACTGTAGCAAAATCACTATTCACTGCTACTGTAGCAAAATGTACCAACTTCTGATCTGCACTTCAAACCCTTGTAAAAGCTCTATGCAACTCGCCAATGAAGCCCACTGTGTTTCTTGGATGAAAACACCCTATAATGCTCCTAACTATATCTTCCAACAGTGAAGAGAATGTTGGCAAAGAGGGATTTCATCCTCGTAGCCCAATAAATCAGATTTCCAAGAAATCCAACAGCATAATATTAATCATATCCAAGCATACTCAAAAAAAGCTCTCATAGCCTCTATTTATCCATTTCTCCAAGAAGCTAATCCAACTCGTAGGCAATGTGGGATTATACAAATCACTTTTATTTTAATATGATAATCTCCTCATTAAGTTGCCCATGTACCTTTTTAAAGAAAGGGGACATTTAATACTTTTAACACTTAACTTTATAGTCCCACTAAAGTTATTAAATAACGATAAAGTTAAATATTTTAATTTAACTTTATAACTTAAACTTATTGTTAAATAATAAATATCTTGGATTAGAAGTAAATTGCTTAGGCCAAACATCCCTCAGATCCCTTTTGTGTCCTGGTTAGCCTATGGGACCATGAGAAAATAGGCTAACGACACATATATCCATGACTGGCTAAATAGGGGACATTACAGTCCTCAGACTGTAATGGTTCCCCCAATATATATATATTTTTAAAGTACCCAACTGCTATATGAAGGTTCAATGTTTATGTTTTTTCTTGATTTGTTTGTTTGAACTTCCCACATGCCATTCATGATACAATAATGCGAAATATAACATTTTGCAAGAAAGCATACAAATAACTCATTTAATAGCAACATTCAATACTTCAATAAATTATTGATATTTCAAGAGCAGATTACAGACATATATAGCAGATTTTTAAAGTGATTTCAGACTTGGGAATTGAGGCAAAACAACAACATACCAAACTCCACAAAGCCCACGCACAACACGAAGTGTGACTCTTAATTCCCTTCGATCCCCAACCTCATATATCTCTGAATCTCAATGGTACTATAGCAATGTCACTATTCACGCGTACTGTAGGAAAATCACTATTCACGGGTACTGTAGCGAAATCACTATTTATGGCAACTGTAGCGAAATCACTATTCACGTGTACTATAGCGAAATCACTATTCATGGCTACTGTAGCAAAATGTACCAACTTTTGATTTGCACTTCAAACCCTTGTAAAAACTCTATGCAACTCGCCAATGAAGCCCACTGTGTTTCCTGGATGAAAACACCCTATAATCCTCTTGACTGTATCTTCCAACAACGAAGAGAATGTTGGCAAAGAGGGATTTCGTCCTCGTAGCCCAATAAATCAGATTTCCAAGAAATCCAACAGCATAATATTAATCATATCCAAGCTTACTCAAAAAAAGCTCTCACAGCCTCTATTTATCCATTTCTCCAAGAAGCTAATCCAACTCGCAGGCAATGTGGGATAATACAAATCACTTTTATTTTAATATGATAATCTCCTCATTAAGTTGCCCATGTACCTTTTTAAAGAAAGGGGACATTTAATACTTTTAACACTTAACTTTATAGTCCCACTAAAGTTATTAAATAACGATAAAGTTAAATATTTTAATTTAACTTTATAACTTGAACTTATCGTTAAATAATAAATATTTTGGATTAGAAGTAAATTGCCTAGGCCAAACATCCCTCGGATCCCTTTTGTGTCCTGGTTAGCCTATGGGACCATGAGAAAATAGGCTAACGACACATATATCCATGACTGGCTAAATGGGGGACATTACAGGATGTCTCATGACTTCTATTTTATTTGATTGTCATCTACGGTTTCTCTTGACAAAAAGACTGGGGAAATATGACCATTAGTATGAGTCGGGACATTCCTTGTCTGTGACTATCTGTTTTACAGATGGATGACCTTGCATACCTTGGTCTATGTCATACCATGGTTTTTGTTTTCTATTTGTCATTTTTTACCACCCAATGATGATTAAATGCGCAAGCCTTGCATAGAAAAATAGATATATACAAATTATCTCAACTAGCAGTATCTTAACATCCAGGTCTTCTATGCTAACATCCATCTTTTTTGTGCTAAAACATTCATCTTTTCCACTCTAAATCTTTATCTATTTTTCTCTATCATTTTGTCCTTCATCTTCTAGTCTTCTCATCCATTTCGAGAGCACACTCGTGTTCTTTGAACCCACTTGTCCTCTTGAAGGGGAATACCATCTACCTCCTTGTCATTCTTCCTTATACTGGGGCATATCTTTTTCTTTGACACAACACAATAAATTTCATTGTATCAAAGAGGGGAAATTGTAGACACCTAAAATTTATTTTCTAATGCCATCACCCTCCTATGAATTAAGTAATTTTAATTATTTAATTAAATTTTTCCATCATTTCACCTCAGCCTCTGATTAATTAAATATTATTTAATTACGTCACTAAGGTTCATGTCCCTTATAATTAAATAAATCTAATTTATTTAACTATCACCACTTTGTCTACTATAGTTAAATAATCAAATTCTAATTATTTAATTATTCACTTATCTTGCTTCCTCCATAATTAAATAAATAATATTTATTTAAATAGTTTTCTAAATGGACTTTCCCTCTCACTTATTTTGAATTAAATTACTATTTAATTCAAAAAATAAGTTCGTTTGTTCTTCTATAATTAAATAATGTCACCATTGTTTAATTATTCACTTTCCTCTTCGAACTAATTGATTTTGTCAAAAAATCAGTTAGTTTCCTCTTGCTTCTTCACTTTCGATCTTATCTGGTCTTGTCTCATCTAATTTCGACCATTGATCAAATTAATGTCTTTTTAATCTCAACTATCTATTCTCCATCCGTCTCTCTATAAATACCATCATCATTTATCATCTGAGATCATCTTAGAAAATCTTGAATTCATAGGCTATGATGTTGTTGAGATAATACTTAATCTTTGATATTTTGCTAGCCACTAGTCATGGACTTTAGTTGCATCTTCAATATTGAGGGCACTTGGAGCTTCAAAGAAAAATGGAGAAGGATGATGGAGGTCATTCAATGGAGGCATGAAGATTATGGTGAAATTGTTCTTTATTTCTTACTTCCATGCACTTCTTTGTTCTCTACCATTAGATTAGGAATTTCAAGTTTATTTATTGTATTTAATAATCTTAATTTTGATTTTCCTAAGCTACACTTATAATTTAGCAAGAGACAAGAACAATAAGAAGTGGAATGACATTATGAAGTTGAATGACAATTTCTTTGCTCTATAGAATTAGAGGGAAGAAACAATCAAACAATATATGATGCTAAGGGACATAGTGAAGATAAAGCATACTCCTATATCCAATGCACTTGTCAGTGCTGATAAAATACCAAAAATAAACCTTAACCCCAGTACTATGAAAGTAGAAGAGACTCTAGTGGAACTTGAATTACAATATAGAAGTCTTGCAGAAGCAAAAAGACAGTGGGAAGAAGGGAAATCCACTTGGCAGGATATTCTGAAGATGCTCAAAGAATCTACATCTTTAGGTTGATAAGCCTTACATTTATGAGTTTTTCATAAAATATTTATTTTTGGGAAATTCTCTCTCTCTCTCTCTCTCTCTCTCTCTCTCTCTCTCTCTCTCTCTCTCTATATATATATATATATATATATATATATATATATAAGGAAGGCATATTGAGCCTTTGCACACCCTTTTCCATTAATGTCAAAGGGGGAGAGAGTGGAAAAACATTTTAATCAATGCACTTGGAAGTGTAGTTACAATGTTGGAACCTCTTTGAGTGACAAGGTTATATGTGTAAGGGGGAGACAAGTTTTGAATCATGTCGATGAAATGTTTTTGATATGCATGTTGCCATCAATGAAAAAGGAGGAGATTTTTGGAAGTTTGGAAGTCTGTCACCGATGATGTAGATTGGCAACATGAGCATGAAGTGTACATACATTGGTTGATCCAGTGTTGTCATTGATGTCAACATTATGATGATCATCGTAGCATAATAGGGAAGTATTTTTGGTGACCTTTGTATGGTACCAGTTGATCTGGAAAGCATGGTTTATTAGGAATTTGGCTAAATGTTTCCTTTGTCAATATCATGGTTTAGTGCATGAGTTTTTGGGTCTGCACTTCACCGCATGTTAGTGTAATCTTCTACAATCATAACTACAATCTTGAATCCATGAAATGAAGCAACATTCAAGTTTTTGTGATATTTTGTACAATTTCTAGGAAGATATGAATAACAGTATGTGGCTCTATATATCGCAGTTATCTTTTGAACAGTGTACCAGTGTGGGAGATTTAGTAATTCTTCATGAATAACTATTTTTTATTGCGATGATGAAGATAAGCTAATGAATTTCGATTGAATAAGAATTTGATGGGAGATTGAGTTTTGAGGTAGCACGATTGATGAAATTGCATAAGCTCGTGAAGAATTTGTGTTTAGGTCTATTTTGGGCCGACCTAACATAATTGATATTTTGTGGGGAATATTTGAGCAACTCTATCATATGTGGGATTTATATTTAGGTCCATGCCGACCTATTTTGATGTAAATTGAGTGTTAAATTTAGGCAGTAAGTGTGGATGAAATACCTTGAAGACGTTATTTTTAGTTTTTGTGTGTTACTTCTAATTAGGCTGACCTAATTAAAGTTTCACCTAATGTGGGTATATATATGAGATCATTACTGAGTCTTTTATATGATGAGGGAAAAAGAGAGAGTGTGGTGAGGGAGAAGAATTGTGCAGAATAGTGTGAAAGGAATATATGATATATGTGAATGTGGTAGAGAAGAGTAGATTTGTGACATGTATGGTAAATCACCTAAATGTGTGTAATGAAGTGATAAGAAAACTGTGTGAAGAACATTTTGTATCTCAATGGAACTATAATCTGGCATATGATAGATGTTATTGTATCCATTCAAATAGGAAGTCTTACCAACCCTTCTTTGTACTTACTTAGTGAGTTGTGAGCTCTTTTTTGGACAGTGCATCCTGGTAGCGAGCCTTTGTTATATCTTATATTCGGATTTAGTATATTGTGAGCTAATCCTCATCGTAGTTTTTCCCTTTTTAGGTTTTCCACATAAAAATACTAGTGTTCATGTGTCATGCAATTATGTGGTTGTATTTATGATTTCATTCTTCATTACAATTATTTCTATTTAGTTATTTGGATGGGTTGTGTTTAATTGGTTTGAAGGAATACTGATTCACCCCCCTCTCAGTATTTTAGGTGTTTAATAATTGATATCAGAGCTGAGGTCATAGGTTTGAACCCTTCATTTGCATTGGGGGGATTGTTGCAAGATGGTTTCCCTTGGTCTCCTTGGTGCAACACGACACTTGGGTTCTTGGCATGGCTTAACTGCCTCTCATGGATCTTGTATAAATATTTCAATTATATCTGACATTAACAGGTTGATCTTTTGGTGCAACGACAACCACCAATGTAACAATCAATAGCAATCTCCAAGCTTCTTCTCTTCCCAAGCTTTCTACACTCTCTTTAAGGTTGATAGAAAAAATCTAGAATGAATGAATCCCCATACCCATCTCTCTTAAAAATAAAACCCCCACAAAATTTCCCTAATCCTTCATCTTCAATTGTGAGGGTGACAAGTGTCACTTTCACAATTGATCTCCCTCAACTCAACCCTTCACAATTTTGGTGTGAGGATTCTCCAAGCATGCTTGAAAATCACATGGACCAACTTTGAATTTTGTCACAACTAAAAATGTCTCCAAAAAGAGGGTCATATGACTCTAAAATTAAATTTTTAACCCATAAAATTATTCCCAATTCATAGCCTTATAACCTAGGGTCATAAAAAAACAACACTAATAAAACCCGTTAAATCAACCTTTAAACTTGGGATTATCATGCCACTACATTCAATTCACACAAGGCATTGCACTTAACATTATAAACAACAATATTTCTAACACATGATGCACAATATCCACATCATATTAAGAATCACGACATATAAGACCTTAACCCCTCCGAATAGGTTAGGTTGGCTTCACAAGAAATGCACATTTGTCACCTTGGAATTTCCCTAGGTCTACTAGTCATGGACTAAACCTGCACACTCAATTACAATAGTTAATCCATTATCCATAATAATAATATATAAGTGGATCGCAAAAATGTAAAAGGAAGAGTAGATATGAAAATAAGATGTAATCTTGTAAAAATGTAGATCTAAAAATCTTAATATAAAAATCAAGAAAGAAGGTTGGGTGTGTAGGAATATATAACTTCACCAAAATGAAAAGGAAAATAAGGTTTCCTTAGGGTTAATATAGGCCAATCTACAAAAATAATCAACAATAAACCTGGATTAGATAGAGTTGGTAATGATAATTGGACAATTGAATAATTAAAAGTTGAACTAGGAAATTAAACATGAAGTAGGGTGGTACTTAGCTCAATAATAAATGAATTATGCAAATGGATAAGATCATAAAATTTGTATGTTGTCAAATTTTTGAAATTGGCGTCTCTCAATCAATTTAGATACTTGAAATTATGCATTGGATCTCTATGTTATTAGAGAATAAGTTCGTAAGTTTAGGATAGATTGACAATTGTGGATTTGTTCTTGTGCTTGGGATTCATCTTAAAAATCTATAGTTATATCTTGCATCTTCACTTGATACACAATCTTTTGCTTTGGATCCTTTAGGGATTGGGGGTAGGTAGTATTAATAAATACCTTGTTATTTTTTTGTGTGACTAAGCCCTGAGGGAACTACACCTTAATCAATTCCTTGAAATTTAAAAAAATAAAAAAAGAAGGCAAGCACCTAAAATACATAATTTTAACTCTTTTAGTTACTCCAAATTCAAATGTATTGCTATTAGCTTCGCTCCAAAATTAATGATTATTATTTTAGGTGATGATTAAAAAAAATTATATTGAATTCCATTAAATATTTTCATAGAACATCAAATATTTCCCAAACTATGTTTTATTGGTTTAAGGTAGAAGTTCTAGTTGAGCAAATTAAAATTTTCAAATTGCAAAGGGACAATTCCATGATTGTAAGGTCAAATCCATGTCCACATACTTATTTTGTAATGTAATAATTGTAAGATCTAGATGAAAAACAACTAAATGGAGCTAAGTGCATTAATATGTGTTATAATTAGGTACATAAGATAGGTGTATTATAATGTGCATGTAAATGGATAGGGTAGGGCTAAATGTATAAGGATATGTGTATGTGTAAGTGGATAAAGAGGCTAGGATAATGAGCACAACTTTGTAAAATATTGTGGCATTTGTCATTATATATGTTTGTTAATATATTACCTTAAAATATACACAAAACTAAATGAGAAATAACACGGGTATGTAAATTTCAATATACAAAAATTAACACAAAAAATATTATTCTTAAAATAAAAAAATATTTAAATATTTAAAAGAAAAACAACAGCAAAACATAATATAGTCTTGAAAGAAAAAATACATGTCTTAGGGCTATCCCTTGTGTATGCCACCACCTACATGATGTGCCTTGATATTTGGTTAGATATAACACAGGAATTTGATACAAAAGCATCACAATAGGAATAATGAACAACCCCATTCCTTTAAATTTGAAGTTTTTCCACCTATGTGCAATTAGAAGGAGATGATGGAGAATTGGCGTACTTAGTATTGGTACTTAGATTGAGAGATTGAGTAAGATCTAGAAGTTGGAGAGGATGAAGATTTTGACGGAGTGGTACAAGAACAAAGGAGGAAGCTACATGTGGGACACCAAAAACATTACAATTAGGATGGAGAGTTGGTGTACTTTAGTTTTGGTGCTTAGATTAAGAGATTGAGTAGGATCTAGAAGCTAGAGAGGATGGAGAATTTGGTGGAGTGGTATGAGAATAAAGGGAGCCACACTTGGGATATTGAAAACATTGCAATTACAAAACCAAAAATATTAAATAATTCAAAATAAATAAATAAAAATCAACCATAAGATAACCTCGAGTGAAAAAATGACACATCTTAGGGTTATTCCTTGTGCATACCACTTCTAGCATGATGTGCCTTAATATTCAATTAGATGTAACACACGAATTTGATGTAGGAGCTGACAACCCCATTCCCTATTGTAAATTTTTAAATTTATTTTTTTCCACACAAGTTTGGGATCCATTCAACCTACCATGTGTAGCATTTATGTGTATCTAGAAGGAGAAGATGGAGAGTTGGTGTACTTTAGTTTTGGTACTTCAATTAAGAGATTAAGTGGGATCTAGAAGTTAGAGAGGGTGGAGATTTTGGTGGAGTGGTATGAGAATAGAGTTGGGATAAATCACTTCATAAGAGATAAAACTACCATACTAGAATGTCAGGGATCTCTTTTCTTCAAGCTACAAGCGAGTGACTAGGGATTGCTACATGGATATAGGGGAAGATTTGAGTTTCTTTGTCTCTTTATTGTGAATTCAACCAATAAAGAAGGTAGGAACTTGGAAAGAGAGAATATTACCATGCAAATGAGGCTTTATCAATCAAGGTTACGTAGAGGAGCAAGGGATTATAAATGATAAAAGACGCTTTTCTTTGGCTACAAAAAAGTGGCCAAGGTGAAGGAGGCAAAAATTAGAGACAAAGGAGATCATTAGATGGTTTAAAAGGTTAGTAGATAAAGGAATAATCTAGTACAAGCATAGATGAAAGAGAGATTAGGGCATCTATAACACAAGAGTAAGCCAAATAGAAGGAAGACAAGGTGTGGGGGAGAGAAACTTGAATGGAGCCTATTTGTTTCTTGCACAAGCCAATAGGGTATGCTATGAAATGGACTAAGGATATCCATGTGAATATGTGAAGGGTGACTGATCACGTGAGGACTAATTTTAAAGGTGAAGATGATGGCATGACAAGTTGAGTGAGCATCTCGATGTTGTTTAGAAGTAAGTTCAAGCTACAAGGGGTTAACAGTAAGGAAAGATGAGGAGGTTGATCATGCTAAAACAAGGGGAAGGCCAAAATCAATACCCACTCATATATTAGCAACACAACGATAAATAGTATCCACATATGCATTAGCAACAAAGTGATTGTTGAGTCCTTATTTTTAGTTTAATGAAGAAAGAAATATTTATTTAATGCTTTCCTATATTATATGAATGTGATGTCTCTTTGTTTGTTTGGGAATTGGGATTTGTTCCCCTAACAATCTCTTATTTGTTTGTACGTGCTAACAAGTGCTTCTCCATTATGGGTGTTTGAATGTGTATGTGTGTATATGTGTTTATTTGTGTTGTTTATAGAAACAAGGTTGAGTGTTTTCCTGAGAAAAGTCATTTGCAAAACTTGTTGTTTTGGTTATGGGTTATAGAAGTTGGATTCAACGATTGCAAGAATATCTACAAAAATTAATACTTAATTATTTGAAAGGATACACACATTAATTTTAGCTATACAAACTCTCTCAAGCTCATTGTGAGGGGTTTTATTTATGGGTTTTTTGTAGAAACATGACATCATAGAGGTGTGGTGCCATCAAAATTATATGAAGAGGATTTTTCCCTATTATTTTTCTCTCTCATTGACAAGTAGCTTGACATGCTAAAAGAATAGTTGAAGTGTGTTGCAACCCCACCAGTTTTGAGAGTTCCCCTCACCCTAGGCAAAGACATAGGTAGGTCTAATCAAAGCCTTTAGTTCATGTCTCATTACCTCATTCTCAAGTACTACAAGGTCATCTCAATCACCTACTTATCCATTTGCAAGGATCTCTATTTTACCTTTTTTAACCATGATCTTAGCCATAACTTCTTCCAAATATTCATAAGATCAACTTGAATGAAGAACACCTTTGATATATCCCAATCAAAATTTACCTCCATAATAATAAATATCTAATCATCCATCCAAGCAAATGAAACTATGTGCTAGATTTCCATGTATACAAAATCATGAATGTACCTCTTCAGGGTTTCCTTGCAATCAATATTGGAAGAATAATGCCACCTTGTTCTATGTGTGGATCAATGTAAGGAGCTCACATATAGATATCCTTTATGTGCACTATATTTTTTTTGAAATGGTGAATTGTATAATGTGATAACAAAACTTGAGTGACTACCTATATAGAGTATGCATCAAGCTCATGATGCTCAAGTCAAAAGGGATTGCATTGCACTAGAAGAACATTTCCCTTAGAGGTGTTTGGTGAATATTTTTACTATAAACTTAAACCTTGCCCTATTTTATTTTTATGCTATGTGCTTTCTAAAATATTGCTTCAAAGAGTTATCCCTATATTATGTTATGGGCTCCTTCTTGGCTTAATTGAGGTAGGACACAACTCTTGTTTGGAATTTGCAAGATTAAAGTTTGAATGACGATAAATGGATATTGGCTACAAACTTTAGATGCATGTTAAATCTTGGACCTTTAGTGATGTGATCAAGAAGTTGTGCAATGTTAAAGAAGTAATATCTGCCAAACTATAATACATTATATGATCTTTTTAACCAGAACATCATGGCTCAGATATTATGAATTTGTAATATCCTCAAGAAAAATTAGTATAATATCTACTAGTTTTTGATCAACAAGATCCATCGAGGGTGTGGTGAGAGCATACAATGAGTAAATATTATTATTCACCAATTTTTGATCACTTAGATCCCATGACGACAAGGTGAGAGCATATAATGGATGAATAATAAATTTTAGAAATATAATTTCTAATAATAGTAATGCCCAAAAAGATGTAAAATGGATTACAAAAGTAACATAGATACACTAAAGCTTCAAAGAATAATACACATATGTAAATAAAACTTCCTCAACAATGAAAATATTGCTTCAATGACTATGAAATATATGCTTCCACAATAAGTTGAATATTTAGAAATACAAAACTTGTCATAAATACCAAATACCAAAACATATGATGAAGTTCAAACAAAACTTTGAAGTATAAATACAAACTTTGTGTGAGATTGGCCTCAATAAATCAAAGAGATTTTGTCTTCTAATCTTTAGGAAACCAAAAGAATTTAATCTTTTGATCTCTAGAATTCAAAGGTTTCCATGTTCAAATCTGTAGCTAACACAAGACTCAAACCATGATATAAAAAAATAATATTTGATAGATATTCAAAGACATCCAAAGATTCAATATATAACACCAACACACAAATTTCCAACACCCCACTTTTTCTCTTATATTTTTTCCTCTAGTAACACCCACTTTGTTATGAATATGAATTTTTAGTCGAACACCCTAACTTCACGCTTCTCAAAATCTTATGTGGAAATTTCAAATCACTCCCAATTTTCACAACAACTTACTTAGCAAGTCCCCTACTTATAACTAAGGTTTCAAGGCCACATCATCAAATATGATGCCACATCAACATGATTTTTGTCAAGAAGTCAAAAAAGGCCAAAAAAAAGCTAGAATGATACTTGTGCACTAAATCATGTTTTATTAGTGCGTTGATGTGGCATCACATGATTTGTTGTTTTTCGGATCTAAGAAATGCATTTCATTTAATTATGGTTAGTCATCATTAACACTAACAACTTTAAAGTCACAAGTGTTGGTCCAATATTGTTAAAAATATTGAACATTAAATCAACAAATGCTATAACAACTATTAGACCATAGTGGATCCTCTCCCCTAATTAAAAAAAAAAGTGTCACAAAAAAGCTGCCGACATTTTTTTTTATGGAAACACACCCTCAT
Source organism: Sequoiadendron giganteum (assembly GCA_007115665.2). Lineage (NCBI taxonomy): Eukaryota > Viridiplantae > Streptophyta > Pinopsida > Cupressales > Cupressaceae > Sequoiadendron > Sequoiadendron giganteum. The sequence continues at coordinate 628,175,589 of CM021105.1, read as the reverse complement.
ATTATTTATTGCTAATAAACAAATGTCTCTTTATTAAATTATTTTTTAATCCCAAGTAATAAAACAAAGATATGGCCCATAAAAACTAATTAATTAAGAAGAGGAATTCCAAAATTGTACTATCTTGAGGATGTCATGCCATGTCCCTAGAAAGCAATTGATAATGCTGTGATGGCTTAGATAAATTCACAGTCAACAAACTACTATGACAAAATCACTGTCATGAATTGCTGGTGGTGAATTTTCCATTAGATGAATTTTCCCCTCAATTGTTGAAGATGAATTGTTGATGGTGAATTTTCCGAAACTAATCTTTGTGCCATTTAGATATCTACCCTTGCATGGTCTCCAATATGACCACTACCATGGTTATTTGCAGACTTGTTTAAGAGTTTGTAAAGGTGCAGAGACTCCAGATTATCCTTGAGTTTTCTTTTTTCATTCTGATGATGGATCACTGAATGTGATCTAAAATTTGATAGAAAAAAAATTACACAATCCAGAAACATTACAGCAATTAGAGGAACATATACCTGTATATCATTTTAATTACTAAAAAATGAATGCGAAATGCTATAAACACTCAATCAAATCTCTGTTAAAGTTATTTGAAATGAAAGAGGGAGCGATTGCATAGTACTGCCCATTTTTTTTTGGTATACTGAGGATTCTGTCAACTGAACGCATCATTTATATATCTGTTATACAACTTTGTTTTACTGCAAACATTTGATTACACTGCATGAAGGGGAGAAGTTAATGTCATTATTACTCTGATCTTTCTTTCTGTATATCAGATTATGTATTTATGAAATCTGAGTCGGTTTTAATGAAATGAAAGAGGCAGTAATTACATAGTTCTGCGCATTTATTTTGGCATATTGAGGGTTCTGTGCACCCTATAGCCTCAGTTACATCTCTGTCAAGTAAACTTGGTTTGCTACAAACTTTTGATTACACTGCATGCAGGGCAGAGAGTTTATGGCACTGAATTCTGTGTTGGTTTTAAAAACTCGTACGAGATTTTCAGAGGCGAATGAAAGAATAAACATGAGATCTGGGTTGTTCTGATCAGGTATGTCTTTACCTTTTAGCTTTTCCTGCGCCTTGCATCGTGCCTTTATCCATTCGGCCTTTCTTATCCATATGGTGCCTTCGATGGATGAGACCGAACAAAGCAAACAAAAAATAGGGTTTAAGTAGAGTTCCAAACATGATTTTTGATCCTTTAAAGTTCATAAATTGACAGGATTTAAGGACAGAGATTTGGAATGATAATTGGATTGTATAATATGTTTTGTGAAATAACAATACTAGATAATGATTAAGTTTTGTGCATGATTTGATGTCATTTTGGTTGGATTTCTTTATGATTTTTATTATGTCTATGCTTTATAATTTTATAAGATTGTTATTTTTGTCATGCTTAAGTCTTATGATGATTTTTGTTATGTGCACAGATTTTACATTCTATTCATCGATGTGTTATATTCATTGTGTATACTTTTTTTATGCATTCAACAAAATCTTTATATTTTTTTTTCTTTTTTAGGTGCTCTTGGCCACTTACATATTGAAAAATGTATATGTGGTGAATATAGCATGACGATGAATTGTTGGAGGTGAATTGTGTATGCGATGAATATGTCATGACGAAGAATTGTTGGTGGTGAATTGTTGGTGGTGAATTGCTGGCGATGAATTTTCCTAGAGCCTATTTATAGATATTTACTACATGCTTGATGTGTTTACATGACTACTTCTTATTCAATTATTTTATCATTTTTATTACTTATCATTATTATAATATATCTTTTTTTCCCACTCCAATTTATTTTATCCATCGGAAGCAACCAATTGAAGGGGGCATATATTGTCATTGATCATTTTCATGGTTTAGATTTTAGATGTTTTTTTTGTGCCAAATAAAGACTCATCATATATTCAAATGTAGTTATATCATTTTATAGAGACATCAACACATCATGTGGAGTTTTATCACATTAACACATTGTGTGGACCTTTTTTGCATGTTCACATTGTGTAGATCCTTATTGCATGTCCACACCACATGTGTTTTTTCACATCACTTTTTGAACAGATAAAATTTGCTATCTCCCTCATTTCTTCATTTTTTTAAACAATTAAAGTAACTTGTAGTTTTTGCTTATTTCAATCATGTAGTAGACACTACTCATTATATGCTTTTTGTCATTCTGTAGGTTTCTATGGAGTGCTAATATGAATGAAAGTACACAAAAAATCATTGTATCATTTTTTATAGACAACATCCTTTAGGAGAGTCTAAATGTTTACATTTCTTGATATGAGAATGCATGTTTATGTTATATTGACACACACATCAAAATATGAGCAAAATGGAAGGGTGAAATTAACATACCAATGTCATTTCATATTTCATTTTGCACTCACTTTGATGGACATGTTTTAATACAAAAACATATTGATAAGTGACATACTCTTATGTTAGTTTGGATCATAATCTCATACCCATTCATATATATTTTATCCCTATTTGCACTAATTATCATATATTCATTCCTCACCACAAAATTAACACTTTATTCCTTAAAACTTATTTTTAGAGATTTGAGATTGACCCTAGTCAATCTCAAGCAACTTGGAACCCCCTAAATTTAGAATTTCAAATTCAAATTATAAGTTTCCCACCCACTTATACTAATAATTATGAGCCAATGTAGCACATGTTTCATGAGACATAATGCTATGCCATAGTATTTAAAGACATTCATTGTGCACTATAACATACTCATAAGAATAATAAAAAAAAGAAAATAATAGAGCACACTTCAATTTGAAAGGGCAAAAAAGGAACTAAATCATCATCATCATTTAGACCATTTACACGTTTATGAATGTTGTCTTTGATCTTTCTCATCATTTTTAATTTGGTTTGTTAAGGGGTTTGACCTAGAAGAACCTACTTATCTATTGAATTGACAAGCTTTTCAATTGTGTCTCTAGACATCATCTTGATAGATTCAAATATTTGGAAGGCAAAGTCATATAGATTCCAAAGATTTATATTTTTCCATATCAATCCTACATATCTTAGAGCATCCTTGCACACAAAATTGATTCTTATAGGACACAAATTCAACAATGAAATTCTAAGAACAACCCAATTTAAATTTAAATTTTTACTTCTAATATTTATAAAAAAATATGATAAACAATAATAATCAAAATAATAAACACCACTAAAATTTTAAATTTAAAAGTTCTATTACAATCTATCATAATTTTAAAATAAATAAATAAATTCTCAAAATATTATGTTGAGAGACTTAACCTATAGTTTGGGAGAGAAAATAAAGAAACATTATTCAGGACCTACATTTATTTTTTAAATATAAGGCTCTATCAATGGATCTTTGGTCTGACAATGAAGTTAAATGGTTCTAAATGAGTCCACCAAGGGCTTGTGGAGTGCAAGAACCTCACACCATAAAAACGAGACTCTACCCAATAACTTTGATGGAATGAATACCCTTGAATGAGACTACAAAAAATTAAATAAATATAAGACTCTAAAGTAAATAAAATAACTCTCATATAACAAATAAAATAATTTTATAATAAAAGAAAAGAAAATATTTATTTTAAATAACAAATTTAATATAAACACCTTCAAATATCCTCAATTTAATTAAAAATCTAAAATCCTTATATTAGTTAAACTAATAATACGAATTACATCAAGATTACAGATGGCTGTAGAAGAACAGCTACAGCAGGTAACATTTACGATAGCAACTTAACTGTAGAAAACACCAGTTTTCTTTTTTTAACCATTTCATATGCATAATAAAAACATATTCGAGATCACCATTAATCATATTGTCGGCTGTCGTCTACACTACATTTCCTACGGCAAAATTCTTAGGGATTTTTTAGACATACCTTCCAGCGCATGTTGATTCAACCTAGCGTATATACCCAAATTTATAATGATGCTCTAATCTACAAATTATGATTTGATAACCTCATGCGGGAAAAAGCTCTACAAATTAAGATTTGTTGAATAATACTAGATTCCCTTTTGAAACTTTTGAACATAAATCCGAGCTATTTTGTTGACGTCCAAGTTATTTGTTCGAGGCCGATTTTGAATTCACACGCAAAAGTTATCTGAACCATCGAGACAATTATGGGTCGATTTTGAAACTGGCGTTTCGTCCTCACCTCAAAGCAAATCGTAGCAATCCTTTTAACAAAGAATAATCAGTTGACATTTGAGCTGGTACCAGGATCTATTCTTAATATACAAGTAGAATAGAGCAGAGAATTCAAACAATGTCGAATGCTGTTGCGGAGATCTCTATCTACATTCACAAATTTCACAATCTCGACCTCTTCCAACAAGGGTGCTTCTTTAACTTGTCTGCATTCAGTTAAATAATAATGTAGTTTATATCTTAGCCATTCTTTATATTATTTTGCGTTGGACATTTAACTTTTTAAAAACAATTGTTTACACCCATGTTCAATTCTGATTCTGAACTGGTTTGCTGTATGTATCTTTTATGGCCTCTATTTTGCAACTAATGGTTTTGAGATGTGGGCTATCATCCACATTTTCCAACTAATGATTTTTAGATGTAGGTTATGGTTTACATTTCCCAACTGATGATTTTAAGATCTGGGTTTTGTGTATATCAATGCTTTTGTTGTGAATACAGAAGAACTTAATTTTTTATGGGATTTTTTCTGCTTTGGTTTTGTTTAGTTTTCTGTAAAGATGTTGTATAAATGATTAGATCATCCCACAGTCATGAAATTTGCGTTGATATAGCCTGCTGTGGAAGGTGGTCTTGATGGTCTAGTAAATCTATAAGAGATCTGCATTGGATCTAAGTTGATTTGCCAGAAGTCGGTTCCTAGGTAAATGCTCTTTTAGGTTTTCACTTTTATCAAGTATTCCTTGTAATAGTGTACAGATATGGGGAAATTCTGAAGAAAGAAATAAATTATGCTAAGGAAACATGCATATGTAGAAGTTTAGATAGAAACCATCGACAATTATTTTTTTCCAATTCAGTCTGTAGTTTGAAAAGAAAAGAAAAAAACCAAAATTCTATAAGTTTTATGAGAAAAGTTGCTGAATTCTCGAAAGAGAAAGGGGTTTATTTACAATAATTGAGGGAAAACTTTGTTCTCAAATGGGGAACGTTTCTTGTTCTGAAAAGAAATTGGCAAATTAACCGATAAAATTTTGCCTGTTGTGGATAAAACATGGATATTTGGCTTTGCTTTACTTGGTTTCCTTGGAGACTGATTATTAGAACTTAATTTGAAATTCAGAATTCCTCATTTCGGTGTTTTGACTCATCTTTTTGCGGTGTGATAGATGGTACAAGATAAAAGTGAATTCAAGGTTGGAGGGTTCTGAAGATGCTGCTCGGGGCATTCCTACTCGTGTAGTGCAATATGATGGTAAACGGTTGCCAATTTTCTTTTTATCTTTTATTTATTTATATTTTGATATAATTACATTTATATGATATATATGTGCAAGCTATATGTAGGTATAAGCTCAGTTAACATCTGATTTTCAAGAATATTCACAATAAATCAATTGGTAGTATGGTCTACATTGTTATTTGCTTTTTATTGCAATTTTCTTGTTGCATTGCATACAGTGTTTGAGGTTGGGTGAGCTTTGTATTTGCACTTAGTAGCATGTCAGCATACCTCTACTCTCTGAATTAATAGAATACATATCATAATCACTATGTAAGGGACAATAAACTGTCCAGAACAGGCAAGTTAATAGAATGCATATCATTTTAAATCCACTCTTTAGTCATGTCTCTTCAGTGATGGTACCACACTTTTGATTTGAGAAGCTAGAGGATAATGCACAAACATTGACTGCAATAAGCAAGTGAAATTCTTTTGCTCATCTCTTCACAGTAGTTATGCTGCATGCATAATTTGGATAGCATTTGCCTTCCATACAGATAATGTTGCAACCTCTAAGATCCCTGTACGTGGCATGTTCATAAATGATACAATGAGAGTGTAGCTGCTTGTAGACGTGCATGTGAACAATTAGGAAGTGATTCATCCCTAAAGAATTGATTCTGAATTTCTGTTCCTGAATTGCAACTTATGATCATGCTGTCTTCTATATGGAAGTAACATAATCTACCTTTAATTTAGAGACATATTGACTGTGGTAAAGTATTTTCCTTTTCTATTATACACCAGAAGATCGCTGAAAGAAAATTTGAACTAAGAAATGCATAACCTATATAAAAGTTATGTCAAAATTATTACTGTGGTTTTTATACCAGGTTTTTAATTTGGTTTATGTCCACGTTACTGGTCTTGGTATAGGTACCGATACCGGGTATGGAAATTTTTATTTTCCTTGGGTACGGGTATGGGTCTGGCTATATGGATTATAAAATATAAAAAAATTGATACTCATAATTGCCAATAAACAAAATATTTAAATGCTTCATATTCATGATTTGTAAAAATGAAAATACTCATAAATTCATAATTCAATGATTTGTCAAATCAAAATATGAATACACAATGAAATTAGAATCAATATTTAACAGTCTTCGTATTGCTCTTCATCAAAAGCACCGAAGCTAGCATTTTGGTTCAATTTCATTTTAACCACAATCAGTTGGAGTGCCACTCCCACTAGCAGCGTCATGTGCAGAAGTTGCCTCATCTATAGAGACTTTGGCAAGCTATGCAACTGTACCGCCTAAGCTGGCACACTCGAGACTTTGATCCCAATTCTTTGGCTTCCTCTCAATGTTTTCAGGTGTCTTCACAGACAAAGGTTGGAATGCACAAGGACCAAATACACAGCTTTTTTTGCATCTAGTCGGTTGTGCTTAATGGAGTGGATGAAGGAGTATGTACTCCAATTCCACCCAGCTGAAGAAGAACTCACAATTTGTTGAATTTGCATACAAAATCTAGTATTTAGTTTCACAAAATACAACATAAGTTATAAAATTATTTATTATAATATATAGCAGTGAATAAAAAACGAAAAAATTAAAAAATAAAAAGATGCATAACTGAGTGAGAATTATTGCTAGAGGTTGCAAGTAAATAGAGTCTTGGCCATGTATGTACCACCATTCATGAGCATCTTTTTTGAACTTGTCTCGAAGAGCGCAAACATCATGATTCCTTGAAGATATAAGTGGCTAAACTCACTCAAGACAACACTTTGGATATCTACATCTGGTCTTCTATAGAATAGAATAGAAGACTTTTAATGTCCACGAGGCCAAAGAAAGCCTATGGGACAATAGACCCTGCTATTTTAGCATTATGAAGTGCAACCTCTTCATCCCTATATGCTGCCACCCTCCTCGGCAAGGAAATTATCTCTTTGCTATAATACTTTGGGGACAAAGTAAATGTTAGGAGATGTAAGGGCATGATTATCTTCTAAGTTGTCGTTTTGGGTATGAGTTCAGGTACAGGTACGATTGTACGACAATTTTTTTTCCTTGGGTACCGGTATGGGAATATATATATATATACAAAATTATAAATTATAAATTTATAAGAATATTGATGCTCATAATTGCCAATAAATAGAATACAACATAATTTTGACATAGTAACTTATAACAGTTCAATCAATGATCACTTCACAAGTACAATAATTGATTCTCCTTAAAAAATATAGTAGACAAAATAAAAACTCAAAGAAGCTGCATACCTTACTAGTTTCTTGGTCAATATTGATCATGACTTGGTGAAAAGTAGAATATTGCACTCAATGCAACATAATCAACAAACAAAATAGTCAATGTAAGTGGTACAAAAGTTAGTGCTATCTATGTAGCAGAGATCTTTGGTCAACATTGTCAGATAACCACATTTAAGAAGAGTTAATCAAACAAGGGTCAATGTAGGTGTAGAGGGTCAATGTTGAAGATTTGGTGTGTTGATTCACATATGATGTCAAATTTACAGTTTAGCCCAAACATTGTCTTTTCCCCCCTCCTACAATAGTGCTTGTCAATTGAGAGAGTAAATGATGGAATGATGCATTCATGAGGATCAATTAATGCTATCTACACACGTTCTATTGGAAATGATAGCCCTAAATTTTTTAAACAACAGTTATAAGTTCTTGGTCTGCCAAGACAATATCAAATTTGTATTGCCTGGGTGCTTGGGTTCTTTGTGGGTCCTTCACAGAAGAACCCAAGTGCCCAAGCCATACCCTAGCCATACCCAAGGTCGTACTTGAACCGAACCCGTACTCGAATCGTACCCACACAGGTACTCGGGTCAAATATGAAGAACCCGGTAATAGAGGTTATCTTGTTCCAATGGTCTACAATGATCTTTTGCACACTTTTGGAAAATGTTATTTTTGGGTCATGCTCCTTGGCTTCTATTATGATTCTTATTTTTTCAACTATAGATTCTATACCATCATAAATTTCACCCAAACATGGGCGATTTGTATCAACATACCTAATCATGTTTTTTGATGGGCTTAGTAAAACTCAAAACATATTCCACATGGGTCCACCACTCATCATCTACAATCAATGCTTTGACTTTTTGGGATCTCTCTATACTTGATTGCCTCCATACACTCCAATTTTTTTTGGTGACCATAGCACTCAATGCATCTCACACCTTCACAAGTTGTCTTAAGATGATTGTGTGTGATGCAAATTGAGTTTCAACAACCTAATATGGTGTAAAAAAATTCAAATTAAAATATTAAAAGGTCGATGGCATGTCACATATCAACAATAAAAAATTAAAAAAAAAATATAAATTACTTTCAACAACTCCAAGTTGGAGGTCTTGAGATGCCTTGTGACATGTTGATTAGTCACAAGTGTTTGAACTTCCTTTGCCTTTGTGTATATTTCTTTGACCCACTCAATTTTTATTTCAATCTTTTGCAATATCAAATTGAGTGAGTGGATTGCACATGGTGTCCAAAAAATGTGACCATATGTACCCTCCACTATAGAACCGATTGACCTACAATTTTTAGCATTGTTCATTATGACTTGGACAACATTTTTAGGGCCCACCATTTCAATGGATTCTGTGAGGAATTGGCAAGAAAAGTTGCATCCTTCACTTGCACCTTACAATCCATTGCCTTCAAAAACATCACCCTTTTAGGGGACATTGCAATGACATTGATCAATTGTCTATTTTTGCAATATTTCCATCAATCTGAAATGATGGACACACTTGTTTCAGGCCATGTCTCCTTGATTGCTCTCAATGATGCCTCTATTCAAGCTTTCTCCTTTGTCAATAAGGTGGTTTGCACCTTTTCATACCTAGGACTAACATATTTAGAAGGTACATTTGCAATGGCCGTTACCATATCCCGCCAACATGGTGATCTAACAAGGTTGAAAGGAATCTCATTGTCATAAATACAACAACAATGCTCTCATCTGCAACCTCCCTTGCCTCATTTTTGAAGGCCTCTTTTATGCAAAACATTCTCTTCTCGAGAAGATGGTGGTAATGGCATGAAAGGATGTGGGCTAGCTGGTTGTGATAAGCCACTAGGAGGTTTCTTCAAACTTTTCTTGGCAAGAGGATGTGCTCTTTCCCTTGATCTATTACTTGCCATGTTGGCATCCTCTTATTCTTTAATATATGGCATTATTTGTTGCTTTGACAACCCTTTTTTATTTGGCCTCGGACAAACTTTTATTCCTTGGCAAGGAATAACACAAAAGTGAGCTTCACTCGAAAGTATGAGCTCTTATACTTAGTTCCACATTGGCTACAACACCAATGATAACCCCTACCACCCATAAGGTGTTCACTCATTGTTGTATGTTGCCAAAGAGGTGATGATGTATCATATTTAAATGAACTTTGCATTTGGGGTAATTGAACTAGAACTACTAGCCATTTTGCATGAATCTAAAACAAAAAAAATTACAAATTAACAACCTTGCAACTTAAAAAAAAAAATGGTATTATAGCCCCTTATTATGCATAAAAAGTTCAAAACTTAACCCCCCCAAAAAAAGAAAAGAAATAATTGTAAAAAGATTATTCAAAACTTGAAAAAAATGAAAGATTCACTCATCTTTGACTGTTAAATTTTCTTTGTGCAGCCATTTCTCCCTTGTTGGTGTAGGTTTAACTCTCCTGTAGTTCTCAGCTTAAAAAAAGGAACCCACTTTCAAAACCTAGTAGTGGTAGCTTGGAGGAAAAAAATACAGTTTTGGTCATTTGTGTTTGTCAAACGAGTTGAACAAAATCTTATGCCCTCACTTTAGGGTGCGTTGGTGCTTTTAAGTAATTTTTTGTTTTAAAAAAATGCTTTTTAAATGTTTTTGGGGCCTAGTGATCGTGGGTCCCCTTGGGTTAACTTGGGTTCACCAAGGGTATTGCTTGAGCACCCCAAGATTCTCAGATAGTACCTTGGGGGAACCTGGGGTTGAATTGGGATTGGACCAGTACTTGGATTGGGGCACTTGGTTAGGACCCTGGGGGAACATGGAGTCAAACCGAGATTGGACCTGTACTCAGACAAGACCCATATCAGTACTAGGGGGTTCTTGGCGAACCCGATAACATAGGTTTATGTTAATGGGGTTGCAAGCTAAGCATGCTTGATGTGGGAAAAATGTCCATTATTAAGCATTCTTAAGATAGAGGAGAACTGGGACAAGTGACCTAGTAGGAAGTCTTGGTTATTGGGTGTAAGTCTTGATAATAATTATTGATACTATGAATACATAGTAGTTCATTTTACTAGTTTCAATCCCATACTCTTGGTGTCACCCAATTTGGTGGAAGTCTCAATTATTGGGTGTAAGTCTTGATGGAAATAATTGATACTATGAGTATGTAGCAGGGAAACTTGAGGATGCTTCCCATACATTTTTTGGGGTTTCTTTGTTTTTGGAACATTCTGTGGATGTGGGGATGCCTAGGGGATGTCCTTGGGCTGTCCCCAAATTGGGAGAAAATGCAGGGGATGTCCCAAAAAATTAAAGGGGATGAATTGCCATCCCTAAGACGGGCGAGGATGTTTGTAATGTCTCTCAATCGTCTCAGGGACGACCGCTACTCCCATAAAAAAGTAATGTTTAAAAAAAAAACCCTAGGCTTTATAAAAATGATTAATTATTGTTATTCATCTTTTTGATTGTTTTTTGTTTGAAACTTCTGATTTTTGCTTCCAAAAGCAAGTCGGGGGTCAAGTGACCTAGTGGGGAGTGCTATCTCTCAAGAGCACATTTGCTCTCCCTAAGACCTATTCTTTGGTGTCCCTAGGGTATTCTTCACTACCCTACTCAGAGGTCACTCCTAAGACCCCTATCTCCTTATAGAACTCTCCACCAATTTCAAATGCTCACCTTTGCTCTCAAATCACCATGAGCTCCCATGGGCTCAATTTTGCTACAAAGTTCCCAAACCTTTCTTGGGACTAGGAATAGGTCTTCCAACTATTCCTAGGGTGATATTACTCCACTCTGATCCATCTTGTTGGATTCTTTCTTCACTTGACTGTCGAATTCAAGAAACTTAGTTTTTAGGCCTTGTAGCCTTTTTGACCAATTAGGCCTCCAAAACCCGGTGTTCTTGGGATAATGCCTAATCTTCCTTAACACACCCCCAAACTCTTTATGGATTCTCTCTATGGACCTCCTAGGCTTCAAGATTTCCTAGGTCTTAGATCCCCTTGGCGTCCGTACACAGGTCTACCACCAAACCCCTATTTTCAAGGGTTTCTAGGGTATGTAGCACAGTCTGGTTTCTTGAACTCAATTGAATGCCTTGATGGCCTCCTCTGCACTTCTCCTTGCATACACATGTCCATGACACATGCCCCTACACCACTACACCTCGGATTGGCACAAACCAACCCATCTAGCAAGTCTTCTTGCTGCTGTTCTGTCCAAGCTTCTAGCCAGAATGCCCTTGCACTCGCCTAGAGCTTGATGGTTACATCAACTCCCCTGCGCACAAAGACTCCAAAAACTATATTTACACTATGTACACAGTCCCCTACTTGATTCCAAGTGGCCATGGAAGCTTTGCCACGGGAAGTCAAGTGGGGAGCATTATTTACAAAACTGTCCCTGAACCGGGCAGTGAAATCAAGAACCTAAAGAGCTTGCAAAACCTTAACCAGTCGAACTAAATGACTAAACCAATGCTGCACAAGGCAGGAACAGGTCACAAATGAAAGACTCACGGCACAAGTTCAGTCCTTTCAATCCATTAATTGACTGGATGAAGGCTCTGTCACAGAAAACCAATAAAAACTTGCTTTTTTCCAACTCACAATCTCTTCTTCCCAAATCTCAATCCGTACAATAGCTTTCCCACATGTCATATTAGGGTTTTGCTAACCTTATATACCTTATGCCCACATGTTAGGACCCTTAGGTCGGGCTTAGAACATCATTAATGCCATTTTCAAACTTTTAGGACAAATTGTCAAGACAACATTGTCAAGATTTGCCTAATCTCCTCATTGAGACTTCCCCAAACTTCAAGGCTCTAAACTAACCTAGCTTTGCCACATCACACACACCAATTCAACCTTGGGACTTTATAACCTAGTCCTTATTACCTCAGTGGTTGGCTAGAACCACCTACAAGCCAAAATTTGCAAAGATCCCTCCAAAAGACCTTAAGGTGCGCCTGCACCATGACCAATCTTTTGTGTTTTCAAAATTTAGTTTGATTTGCTCATTGGTGTCCACCTGCACTAGGATTGACCATTTTTGAGTTTTTTGTGACTGCATTGAATGAGCATGTGCTTAAGGTGCATTTGATCATGTTTTGTTTCAATTTTTTTCATCTTCTTGTACAACGAGTTTGGGCTTTGATTGTTCCTTACTTGCATTTCTCAAACCCTATACATATTTGAAAATCCATCACAAACTGATGAAAGATAGGCTACTAAGAATGCTTGCAATGATGATATGTTGGTGTCCAAACCTTGCAAATGTTCTTCTAATCATGACTAATGATGCAGTGACTTAGAGGAGGACTTCGATTTTGATGCAGAGTTGGCAGATGCAAATTAGGGGCAGCAGTATAATTTCTTTGTTTTTGTATTTTCATATTGTAGTTGAAACTGAAACTTGCAGCCTTTGGGCATTTTGTTGTAACTTGTATACTATTTTTTAATATCACATGCATATTGATATGAATATGAAAGCAATTAAGTTTTAACATTTGCTAATTTGTTCAACTATCATGTGAACTCTCTACTCAACACAAATGTTATGTATTAAGGATCTATAATGTATATGATGAATGCTTTATCAATGTTATCATATGAATATTTGAAATTTCTCTATATATTTTAAATTTTCCTTATTTTTTTCATATAGCCACCCCCTTTGCCATCCCTGTCCTGGAAACTTGGGGTAACATAGGTATGTAGTAGTTCATTTTACAAGTTTCAATCCCACTGCTTCACTCTTGGAATCACCTAATTTGGTGAGTGTCAACTGGACTATTCTAGCTTGTGGGATATCAGGCATAGAAGAAATTATCAATCACAAATGGACAATAACTGTCAATCCTGAAAAACGGTAACTTAACTTGTTGCATTGCAGAAAGTCCAGTTGCTTGACGAATGGCTTATATCAGATTTGGTCTAATGACTTCAATCAGATAAGTAATTTAATGAAATGCTGATAATTCTACTAAAATTCTAGGATATTTTCTTTCAAGGAACCCTTCTATGCTTGGAGCAGAGAAGTTAAGAGATGATGCATGAAAATTTTAAGAAGCTTTCCCTGAAAATTTTCATTATGGAAATTGGTATGGAAAATATGGTTGAAATCTTCTCGGAGAAGCATTGCATTACTATTTTTAACCTATTTGGATAAAAAAAGTGTTTTGACACCGAAGTAAGGTTAACTGCAGGATCTATGGGTTACCTCAATTTAAACTTGGCGTTCCTCCAAGACTATCATCCATTTAGCTGCATACCAGTTTTAACAGTTTAGCCACAAAAATCCAATTGTTTCCCTTTATCAACCAAAAGAATGGGGAAAATCCAAAATACTTAAGGCTTTTGAGGCTTGACTCACTTATGCACTACTTGCTCCTTCTCCTTTGTCTGCACTGCTATAACTGCTCCTTGTCCTTCTTCCATGCTTCCATGTAGCTTTGTCATCTGTCCACTTATCTAATTCAGAATCTTCTAAATGTCAGCAATTGCTGAGATTGGTTTACAATGTAGCAGAATTATGTGTCCTTTGTGAGTTTGGCGAGGCTTTTTGCTTCTGCAATCTGCTTAAGATTAACTTGAACCATATTCTGCTTGATTTTGTGGATAGCTCTCCTCAATTTGCTGAATTGCATGACGAATTCAGTCTAGTGTTGCCTATTGAACAGGTTTATAGGTAGAACATTGTAAGTTTTTGTCCAAAACATGTAATACAAATTGCCAGCTTCCTCCCTTATCTCATTCTCTAATATAAGAATATTCTACCTCTTATTTCTTGATAGGCAGTCAACTATATTTGATCAGAAATTGACCAGCAGAATAATTGAATCAGCTGCATATCAGCTTGATGGTTTATAAGACCAGGGAGACACTTAAATTAAGATACGCTCGTACCCTCCCCTAAAAGGAAGAAGGATAAAAACACACAAGTCAAGAAGGAATGGTGTTAGAAATGAAACAGAATTGGGGGAAGTTGATGGAGGCTTTGAGGATTGCCCAGATCCTGAGAAACCCCACTGGCATTTATTTGATTTTGAGAAAACAGTAATATGAGTCAGATGGCAAATCTATCCAGCAGATTTGATGGCCATTGGATGTTTTAGGTAGATTTAGTGCCTTAGCATGGGACTTTTTAATATCTGCTTTTACATTCTTCCAGTTCTCTCTAAGTTCACTGGTATCTAATGACTTTGCTGCAATGGAAATTACAGCTGTTTTAGAAATGACAAAGCTAAATTTTCACCTAATGCAACATTTTCTGCATCATTTCCAAAAAAGTGGGGGATAAGCCTACTTTTTGCATTTCCTTTAGATGATAATTTAAATAATGACTTCAAAGCGGTGAGGTCTCTTCCTTGTATTCGCATAAAATTTATATCATGATACTTTGTCTCTGCTTGAACTGTAATTAAAATGTTTTTTGTGTCTTCATGACATGCCAATTTCTGGGACATTTCAACTTCACCTTTCTTCCCCCTATTGATGATGCCTGACATCTAGTGATTTTAATCTTGTCCGATTTGAACCTCACCCCAATTTTAGCAAGCATGTTAGCAATCTTATTGCTTACATCCAATGTATTGTCTTGAAATATCCTCATGGTGCTTTGAAGCATGTTCTTTAATGTTTTTTTGACATAAAACTAATTCAGGAATTGCAAAGAATTGAAATTCCAGAAATGTAAATGTTCAGAGAATGACTAAAATAGTAAAATGCATACACTCAAAAGGTATATGGAGGATAACCATGCACACAAATATTCAATATATGCAGGAATTACTTAATTCAAGATTTTGGCCATTCAAACGTCAGACTCTACTATTTCTTATTGAGCTTTTCAAAACTAAATTATAATTCAATATTACACTGCCATTGTCATCAATTTTAAACAAAAACTAAGAACTCGAGAGACTTAAGTTGTGCCATACTCATCTTTGGATTCCTTGGAAAAAGTGTGCATTAATTTTTATGGCAGTTACAGTCCAATGTGATCTAAATTGAATCTGGTGCAATCTGTGAAGCCTATCTTGAATTTCATAAGGAAAACCTGAAAGATACAGTGGAGTGGACTTCTAGAGTCCACCTATTAAACATGTGCATGCGGAAGATAAGAAGAACCTGTGTCACATGCTGGTGCTTCTGTAGCAAGATCTGTTGACAATATATGGACATTCTGACAAGATCAATTTAATCTGAAATCTGGCATAATGTGCATTGTGATCGACATTATTTTCAGACTTTGTTTCATCAATTTTTCTTACTCCTTCCTGATTGGGTTGATTCTTCAAGCCATTGTCCAACATGTGGATTTTTTATGTTTACCAAAAGTGCATTCTTTAAGTCATTCTCCAGATTATCAACTGAGAAGTCAACCTGTTGAGCTGGTTGTTTTCGCTTGCTGATGTGGGGGAAGATATCTAGCCAGTGCACTTGACCTTCTTCCACTGACACTTATTCTAATTTGTTTTGCCACTCTCATAGTTATGAGCTCCTTATCAATGTATCATAACACATTTTAGATTTGCATGGTGTAGATTTAGCACCTCTGCAATATTATTTTGTCTCAGGGGCCACGACCTCTGCAAGGAAGGCTATTGCTTACTAAAGAGACTCTGTAAAGACCAATCTCCTTCATATGGAATGGAGGAGTTTTGAAGGATAAATTCTCTTACTACAAGGCCTGTAAACACTTTAACCTTATTTTCAGAATCTTCAGAATCAGTGATAACCTTAAACTTAACAGAAGATTAATAATCTGTGACACGTTTACAAAGCTGAGAGATTTCATCTTCTGAGAAAGATAACAGGTCTCCAAATGAAATATCCACACATAATTACCAAATAGAAAAGGATGAATTACTTACAGTGTCATTGTCTTAGACCACAAATGGTAGAACCAGTGGCAAGAAATAAAACAA
This sequence comes from Sequoiadendron giganteum, assembly GCA_007115665.2. Taxonomy (NCBI): domain Eukaryota; kingdom Viridiplantae; phylum Streptophyta; class Pinopsida; order Cupressales; family Cupressaceae; genus Sequoiadendron; species Sequoiadendron giganteum. The sequence goes on along the minus strand of CM021105.1, from coordinate 628,158,933 downwards.
TGATTTGGAAAGAGAGATTACTTATCTTACAATCAAAGACCATTGTAAGAGCAGGCTGGATGCCAAACAGTTTTTGCAAGGGATTCCTAAGCAGTTATATCTGACTTGAGAAATTTATCAATTTCTTCACTTGGATCAGTCTTATGTGTGACTGCTTTTCCCCACAGATGTAAAACCTGTCTTCAATTTCTTTGAGTCGAAGCTTATCTAATGTCCTATGTAGAAGTTCACTGCCTTCCTCTACAGATGGTAAAATCTGTCTTCAATTTCCTTGAGTCGGCTGATCTGACATCCTCTGCAGAAATTCATTCCAAAATCTAGAACATACCTACAGGTTGAAAAGCAGAGGGGTTTTCTCCAAAGCAAATTTTATCTTACTAAAAAAACAAGCCTTCAAAAAATGATCTTGAAGCCCACACACTTTCATTATTACCAAAGAGTATTTTTAACATGCATCTGAGTTTTAATTCCATGCCTGTATTAATGAGCATATTGGCAACCCTGTCTATTATGCCTTTTATGTTTAACCTTGGCGATAGTAAGATAGTTTCTTCTGCTAGTCCCTGATGGTAGATTCCAGTCTCCAAGACCTGCACTTACCTTGTTTGATGGCATTGATAATGGTAGAAGAATATCCTCATATGCATAATTTATTTTAGCCTATATTGTTGACTATACAGAGAGATACAATGGGCAAAGTGTATCTTACTGGATGTGGCAATGGCATGTTGTGAACAATGACTTTCAGCTGAAAGGGAAGATGAGGATATAAGAGATTCTCTCATTATCTTGCAATGCAATAAAGAAGGTGGATGTACTAGGTATTAAAAATATTGATCTAGATAATAGAAGACATACAATACTCCAGAAACTATTTTTTCATTTCAAAGTGAAGCTAATAAGAAATGTTTATTTAATATCAATTTTTTAGAGCAATGTGATTCTAAGTAGTGTATACAGTTAAAACTTAAGATATCTAAGATTGTCATATGAATCGTACTGTTTAGCAAAGTACTTCATGGGTGCACATTTTTCTCTTTTGGTTTTTTATTTCTAATGGACAGTAGATGGTTTTAATCTTGGAAGTTATGGATTCTGTCCATGAATGTAATTTATAAATTTGAAGAAACAAAATATGCCTTGGACTTTGTTGTTAGGATATGAATTAGATATGTTTTGGTTTGCTTGTTGCATTCAAAATTTACAACTAACCATGTTAGCATCAGAATACTAAAAAAATTAACTTTCCTCTTTACTTAATTTCAATTTTTTGAGCTGGCAACAGTTTACAACTATAGTGAGTCAGTGACTAATCATAATGTTTTGAAGGATGCCATGATATTCTGCCCAATTTAATTTGATGAGTTTGGTCACTATCAATAAATTATAAATATTGAAAGTTTATTTGACCATGATTTTTTTTTGAATGATAAGGCTTTAATAGCTGCCAAAATTTTCTATTTATAATATATTTCTTTGAATTGATTCCTCTCTTATCATATATTTTTTCTATCCAGTTTATTTCTGTGGAAATCTAGATCTCTTTGGTGCTCATTGAGAATGTACAACAATTTTAATTATTAGTTATTATCTTATTACCTACATGTTGTAGGAACTAGGAAGCTTCTTTGTGGAGATCTCCATGGTGAATGCACACACAATGAGACATGTTTAGAGTTTTCTGTGCAGTGCCAGGTTCAGGTTCAGATGAGAATGCTGGTGTCTGGCAGATTGATAATGATGACCATAGTTTTTGCACTTGTCCTTTTCTAATCAAATATTCACGGCAGGATGTTTATTTGTCAGTGATGGTGTCCTTCACGTTGAATTTAACAGTGTCAAAGGTAAGAGTTTGGTATGGATTTCTAGAAGATCATATAATTGGGTTTTGAGTTTTAGAACTGATTTTTTATTGATATGGCAAAATGATATTCAAAGATATTCTCATCTGTCTTATTTTTTAATATAGAAAACATGCTTAGGGAGACGAAATGAAACCTCTTTGAATATTGGGGGACTACTGCAAATAATTGTTGTTGATTTATTTGGTCAGAAGATGCATTTGTGCATAAGCAAAGGATTTACCAATAGCTTATTAAAAAGCACAAGTTTAAAGATAAAATCCATGATATTGCTATCAGGATTCAACTGTGTAGTTTTTTGAGTCAAACTCATTGACCCATGCTTCATGAGTAGTGGTTCACAAGAACCCATCTCTCATGATAATGAATGGTCCACTTAGCACTCATTGCATCTAGGTGATGCTCATAGAGGTGAATATTGGGCCTTCTCGGGAAGTTATCCATCCCAGTACTACTCCAACTCAAGAGTGCTTAACCATGGAGTTTTCCTTAAGGTTAAGCCCACCAGTACTACTCCAACTCAAGCATGCTTAACCATGGAGTTTTCCCCAAGGTTAAGTCCACTTGCAAAACCTTCAGCAAGTGTTGTGCCTAAGTGGGCTTAACCTCGGGGAAAACTCCATGGTTAAGCACGCTTGAGTTGGAGTAGTACTAGGATGGGTGACCTCCCAAGAAGGTCCAATGCTTCACCTCTGTGAGCATCACCTAGATGCAATGAGTGCTAAGTGGACCATTCATTATCATGAGATATGGGTTCTTGTGAACCTACTCATGAAGCATGGGTCAATGAGTTTGACTTGGAAATCTACATGGTTGAATCTTGATAGCAACATCATAATTTGACACACCATGGAAAATACCTCCTACTGATCAGATAAAATCCAGTTTAAGCATGATTACAGCATTGTCTTGTAAATAATTTAAGATGCAGTCTCAAATCTCTCAATGGATTCCAACCCTTCAAACATGTCATTTTTCTACAATCTTAAACAGAAAATTGACTCAAAATTATGTATCCTTTGGATTTCAATTCAGAATAATCACTTATTAGACCTAGAAATGTAACCAACAGAGCTTTAATTATTTTTGCCTACTGTGATTGTGATTTAAGATGTAAATATCTGGTTCTTCCAGCAATAAGAAATTTAAGCTGATGGTCAAGCATCAGGAGTAATCTTCCAAAGTTCATCTGGATTGCATCATAAAATCCTTGTCTGGACAGAGCTTCCTTTTATTAAGACGCTCCATCACCACTTGGGTCCTCATTTTTGTTCTTGCAAATATATTGCAGAATGGTTCAGTCTCAAGCTAATTGTACGTACTTGAAGGTGGCGGCTTGTCTGGGGTGTCTAGTTGTTCTTGAGCAAAAATGCATAACATATAAGCTGTAAAAGCTGAACATGATGGTTCAACTTTAAATACAATTCTCAATAGCTCTCTGAACTTCCAGGCCAAGAGATAAATTTACTCAGAAGCTATGCATGCCAACTCATACCAAGCAAGTCTTCAAGTGTAGTATGGTCACTGCAGTAAGCCAAGACATGGTTCTATAGACCTGAGTGCAAGAACCCACCTCCCGAAACATCCATACTCTTACACCTAAGTGCATATTTGATGTGTTCCATGGGGATGTGCCCCCCTGCCCCCTCTAAAATCACCATTTTTCTTGGACAGGGACGTCCCTAGGATGTGAAAATGCAGGGGAGATGCCCCTCCCTGCAAGTCATGTTGGAGTTGTGGCTTGAGGATGTGCAAACAGAGTGTGTAGTATTCTAAAAGTGCTTTGAGGATTTTTTGAATCAGCAAATGGCACAGGTGAAGAATACAAATGATTTGATGTGTAGTATGGTCACTGCAGTAAGCCAAGACACGGTTCTATAGACCTGAGTGCAAGAGCCCACCTCCTGAAACATCCATACTCTTACACCTAAGTGCATATTTGATGTGTTCCATGGGGACGTGCCTCCCTGCCCCCTCTAAAATCACCATGTTATTTGGACAGGGACATCCCTAGGATGTGAAAATGCAGGGGAGATGCCCCTCCCTGCAAGTCATGTTGGAGTTGTGGCTTAAGGATGTGCAAACAGAGTGTGTAGTATTCTAAAAGTGCTTTGAGGATTTTTTTAATCAGCAAATGGCACAGGTGAAGAATACAAGATTTGTGAAATCATGAGAGCAAAGAAAAATATCACAAGGGCAAAGGAAAATTGTGGGCATTTGAGCTCGGCATAGCAGTCATTTTTATAGTTTGAAAATTGAGGGCACACATGATTATTTCCACACGAATCATCTGCAATCAGGATGCACACATTTAATTCTGTAATTTGTCAATTGTTAATGTTGGTTAGGACATTCAGCTGCTCACTCAAATATTAGCACTTCACTTATTCAATAAATATGGCCACCATCATTTGTATGTTAGGATTTTTAAATTGATGTGAGCACATTTATTTATAATTATTTCAATTTTTTATATATTATTATATACAGCCATCCCCCCTCTGTCCCCAAAAGTTTGGAAATTTTTTCTGTCCCTGCATTCCCCTGCCCCTCTGTCCTGAAAACTTGAAGAAAAACCTGTATTTATATATATAAATGACTGAAATGATTTCTGATGAACTCATAAAAGTACTGATCACAATGGGCCTCAAAATGCCTAATGAACACACAAAAGCATCATCTTTTTAACACATGTAGGGGATCAACTTCCATTTCTTGTCTAGCATTTCCCAAACTGCTTTGCCACTTTTGTCCTTTCCAAAACAAAAATTTGGTTCCTTTTTTTTCGCTTGATCAATACCCTCACAAAGAAATCCTATAGCAGGAGTTTCCTCTTTTGACTTTTCTGGTACTTCTTACCATGGTTTCACATGTTTTCAAGGCTTATATAGTAAGCTACTGAGGATGACTTGTTCAATCTTCATTTCTAGATGTCTTTCGTACAATAGTTGAGCTTGTCTTCTCTTGAGAATCATAGCCCTGATGCAAAAGATTGCTCCTTCAGTTCTCAATATGTTTTAATAAAAAATGTTAAGTGTTGTTTTCTCTTGCAAAAGTAGCGAAGTGATGCAAATTTCTGATGAAAAACTCAATAAAAGACTAAAGTTTTGAATAATTTTAGCAATTTTCTTGCTTAATATGTGAGCTCTGTTTTCATCAAAAGTGCGCTTCCTACATCTTCGAGAAATATATTAAATAATAGTTTATTAAATCCTTTCACAAAGTGTTCAATACAGAGTTCAAAACTTCATAATTAATTTAATAGATGTATTTACCCAATCAAAGCAATTATTGAAAACCATATGGACTACATTTTCTTCTTCAATTTCTAGAATTGTTCTTCAAGGAATTTAAAAGGTTTATCTCCTGGCTTTTGTTCATTTACGGCATCAACGACTTTGAAAGACTTAATCTTGTAGCCTTTTAGGACAAGCAGCCAAAATGTTTATACTATTCCCATCAAATTGTAATTTTTTAAACTTGAAATGAAATTGTATCTCTCTATCCTTGTTTCTATACCAATGGCTGTATAATGCACACATTTTTGTATATCTATTTGTGGGTGATGCTCATGATGATGGTTGAGTGCCTATGCATTGCTGCAATTGCTTTGATGCTTTTTATTTGTCGCTAATAAGTAGTTTAACTGTGCTGACATTCTTTATGATGTACGACCATTTTTGTAGATGCTTGAGAGTCATTTTTTGGCATAACAAAGTTTTATATAAATCTTTGTTTACTTATTTCTTTGTATTTGTGAATTATTTCAGACACTCTTGACATCTGGGGTCTTATTAAAGTTTGAACTGTTATATGCTTCAATTCATGAAACTTCGTAAGTGCAGGACTTATTTTTGAATTCATTTTCATCCCTATTTAGTTCCAACTTTCAAATAATCATAATATATGTTCATTGTTTTTTCCATCATTTTAAAGGAGATGTTCTGTACTCATTGCTTATTTTTTTACAGTTTGACAGCTGAAAGTCCTTCCAACTTCTCTCCTGCTTCAGTCCATGAAATTCGTGTTCCTCCAAAAGCTCTTTTGGGTTTGCATTCTTACTGTCCCATTCACTTTGATGCATTACATATGGTGCTGGTAGACTTAAGCATACATGCTGTTCTCTACACAGCTATCCCCAGAATATCTGCAAGGTATGAGAAGGAAATAATCAAATTCTTTTGCTTAAAGAGGGTTTTATCAGGAGCTTAGTCTCATCTATTATCAAGCTTTTTAATCAACATATATATTCTCACTCTCTCTCTCTCTCTATATATATATATATGTGTGTGTGTGTATGTGTGTGAATGTTTTTTTTCTTAATATGGCTGAGCTGGAATGTTGCAGCAATGAGAGTTTGCCAGAGAATAGCCAGGAAGGGGTTAGAACTACGAGTGACCTGGTATGTATCCAAGCATATGCCATACACTCTTATGATGTTCTAAATGACTGAACACTGAATATTGCTTATTTTAATACAAGGACCTTGAATGTTACTTAGTTTGAATACAAGTCATTTGATCTTTGGAACTGTTTTACCTTTTTTTTTCCTTATGTGAATTGTAACGAGGAGAATAAATTTGCTCAAAAAATACTGTACCTGCAATTTAATGTGGCACTCATTGAAAGAGGTAAAAATGTGTTATACCTTATCCCGTAATTTAATCAATATTCAAAATTGGGATCTAAAAAGTTAGAAAGCTTCATTTCTAGTTGTCTTCTCAAGAAGTTCTGGGACTCCACAGGTTTGATATTTTTCTACCACTTTAACAATCATGTTTGATGCAGGTTTGTCAATAGAGTCAGTTATCATCTAGAGTCAACCATTTTCCCAAGTTTGGGCTATTGCTGAAATAAAAGTTTAAAATGTTAGGGCCATGTGAATTTTATTTAGGAGTGAGGTTAACTATCTCTTACACAAAGGAAATAGAATACCCTTATAAAAAAGGGTTTAATTGCAATGTTTTTAATGCCTTGCTGCTTTAAGATCTAAGCATAAGAAAATTTCCTATGTTACTGGTTTGTGTTAAGTTCAGTAGTTCTAACTTTGTTGATTTTTTTTTTCTGGGTTCGGTATGGCTGGGTTTGGCCATACACACTATGTATATGTAACATAAGTATATTTCCATGAGTGACCAAAACTAGGTAAATAGGACTAGATAATACATCAGTGAATGGGAGAAATTTCTATTAAAATATTTAATGTAATATTAATGGTCATCTTTGTTTTTATTAAGCTTTAGTTAGTCGTCAGTTTTCTTTTAGTTTGTAATTTCTGACTTCTTGTTTTCAAGCTTTTTCGTCAGTTAATGATTGTTTCTTTTAGAAACATCGTCTTGCATTTTTCTTTATAAGTAGATCTTCTCTCCATTTGTAAACACGCCAATCATGAATATCAATAATAATTTCATGGTATCAGAGCTTGGTTAGCCGATTTTTTAAATCGAAGGAATTGCAGAGAAAAATCGTGAGAATTGTTTTTGTAGTTTTTTGATAAACATTTTGAGGGTTTTTTCATTGCACGACTATAAAAATCGCGTTTGGGCGTTGTTGTGACCTTTTTTCACACATCACCCCATCAAGATGGGGACCCCCCCTAAATCTTGCTCCAGTCTGGTCTTTTGGCTTTGGTTCGCTCTCTCTCTGGTCTCTGGTCCTTCCGGGGATTGTCCCGTCGTTTGACCCGGGTTGAAATATTGGTCAAGTCTGTGTAATTAGGGTTTTCATCCTTCAGGCTTATTTAAGGTCAGACTGAGTTATAAAATTGAAATCTAAGCTTAGAGCAGCAGTCAGAAGACTTCCAGCAGAGTCCCCCTAAATTTTCACTGTATTCTGGCAACTTACTATTTTTAGTAAGTATTCAACTTGGGACTATTTTATTGAGATTTTGGAATTCTGTCAGTTCCACTGCATCCGAGTGACATCAAGCTGTCTACACGTAAATTTTGAGCCAGATCAGACGACTTACTATTTTTGGCATTTCAGGCTTTAAGAGCCAAATTAGGGTTTCTACATGAGCTTTTCAGATGCATGTCTGGGGAATCCTTCTGGGTTTTCCAAAACCTTCGCAGTGATGTAACATGCAAACCGAGACAACCACTTTCAGAGTTCAGCCTTCGGAGGCTATTTTTAGGGTTCGCATGCAGTGTTTTTCAACGCATGTCGGGTTTTTCTTTATGGGTTTTTCGAGAGCTTCGCAACGGTGTGACTTGCAAGCAGAGAAGATCGAGTTTTGAGGACTTACTATTTTTAGCCAGTGCATGCATGCAGACCAGTTTTCTGGGTTTTTCTGGGTTTTTTGAGATCCCGCAGGCAATATGACATGCAAAACCATCCGGCAGTGGATGAGTCACTTTTCAGACAGTTTCTATTTTTAGCAGGTACACTCCGGCAGCCGCCCAACACTCCAGTCCAGCAAGCAGAACGACATGCAGAAGGAACGAAGTCAAACGGAGACCGTTCGGGATACATGCAAATCAAATTAGGGTTTCCACTTTTATAGGGGGTAAAATCCAAAAATAGCCGAAACAAAGTACCCCACCCATGTCAGCACACTTCAAGGTACCTGCTGGCAAAATTTGAGCAAAGTCGGAGAACTTACTATTTTTAGTAAGTCAGGAGCACGGCTATAAATAGCAGGTCTGCACCCGAGGTTGGCGTCCGAGTAACCCTCAAGCTATCAAGATCAAGCGTTGCAACTTTCAGGCAAAACGGAGCTACTAAAGTCAGAAAGTCAAACTTACTATAAATAGCAGGTGGCTATAAATAGCGGGTCAGGGCAGAGGACTGACAAAACAGGTTCACAAGGCAGAGAATATCATCTGATGAAATTTTCAGGCAAAACGGAGCCTTAGAGGTTGAAAATCAAGGGATTTGCTAAAAATAGCACAACTTGCTAAAAATAGAATGCAAGAGCAGGAACAGGTAGAGGCTTGAAAAACGCCTAAGGCGAAAACGAAAGCTCACCTAGTAAAATGCGCCCATCTCAAGGCAGAGGCTTGAAAAAGCGCCTAAGGCAAAAATGAAAGCTCACCTAGTAAAATGCGCCCATCTCAAGGCAGAGGCTTGAAAAAGTTTCTAAGGCAAAAAACAAAAGCTCACCTAGTAAAATGCGCCCATCTCAAGGCAGAGGCTTGAAAAAGTTTCTAAGGCGAAAACAAAAGCTCACCTAGTAAAATGCGCCCACCTCAAGGATTGAAGACTAAAAAGTTTCTAAGGCGTGGAAAACAAAAGCTTGCCTATGGAAATGCGCCCTCAAGAAGGAGAAAAGGGTAAAAAAAAAAGTTTCTAAGGCATAAAACGAAAGTGTCAAGGGTGAAATGCGCCCTCTAAGACATGAAATGAAAGCTTGGCCTAGCATTTGCGCCCATGATGAAGAGGAGATGGCCGAAATTTTCCTAAGGCATGAAATGAAAGTAGAGATGTCAAAATGCGCCCAAGGCAAGATAAAGTGGCTAGGTTGCTGGAGAAAATTTCCTAAGTCAGGAAAATGAAAGTTCAAGACCCCATATGCGCCCAAGGATATTCTAACTGTTTGAGAATTTTCTAAGTGAGAAATCAAGGCTTGCATGAGTAAAATACGCCAAGGTTGCTGGAGAAAATTTCCTAAGGCAACAAAATAAAAGTAGACACATGAAAGTGCGCCAGAGGTGTAAAGTGAAGGAATTTTTTTGAAATAAATATTTCATCAAAATGTATACGCCTATGGTAGAGAAAGTGTTAGAAAATTTTTTCTAAGTGATATAACACTTCACTAGGGAAAAATACGCCCTTGGCAAGGAAGGATGATTTGATGAGTTTTAAAATTCTCCGAAGGCAGTTGAAAGTTAACGAATCTTTTTTCAAGGGGAAAATTTGATATCGACGAATATTTTCCATGGGTCAAGTGAAAATCAAATGAACCCGTTTAAAATGCACCCATGAGTTAGCAGAGTTTGAAAATTAATTTCCTAAGGGAAATTTTAATATTTTCAGAAGAAATTCGTTTTGCCTAGATTATTTTCCTGACAGAAGTTAAATCTCAAAGGACGAATTATTTCGAGCACGCAAACAAGTTTTTAATCGCCCGGAGTTGAACGTTTTAATGAGAGAATTTAAAATGTCTAAGGCAAATTTTATGAAATCGAGGATTTAAATGACAGACATTTTAAAAAGTTGGAAATAAATTTGCTACTCCCACGAATTTTTTCGAGTTGAATTTATTTAAACACTGCGAGATTTTAAAATGGAATTTTAAATCAAGTCAAGTGATTGTTTTTCTCGCGAGTTGTTTAAATCGCCAAGAGTTAACTGGCAGACTAAGAGGAAAATTCGAAATTTGAAGAAGAAGGAATCATTATTAATGGCGACTGCCATAATGACCGGCTGACGACTAGCCCACTACTGCGCTTGAATTAGAAGATTCCGAACGAAGATAGTGGGAAATTGATGAAGGTGCTAAAAATAGCCCCAGCACTACTTAGCAGGATTCTCCGGGAAAAGTTATTTAAACAATCTCTTCTCTCATTTCTCCTCACATTATTTCGAAGTTGAAGTTGCTGAAGAGGTTCTGGAGAGATTAAAATATTTTCCAAGTGGTTGAGGAGAGAAATTCTGTGAGAGTTTATTTTATTTCGGAGTGTTGAGTTGCTGAAAGTACGAAGTGCTGGAGAAATCTTCATTTGCCGAGACTCTTTCTTTCGAAAAGCTGAAAGTGTGTTGCTGCGACTTCGAAGTTGAAGGTTGAAGTTATTTTCCGGAGTTGCTGGAGAATTTAATTCTCAAAGAGCTGAAAGTGGAGTTGCTGCGAAGTTTAAACGTTGAGAAGTTGAAGAGGTTGAAATTTCATATTGCTGGCAACTCTTTATTCCTCTAACTGCTGAAGTTGACAAAGTGAAGTCAAGGTTCGAACAATTTGTGCTGGAGAAATTAGCTACATTGCTGAAAGTTATTAGCTTGCTGCGTTTTTTCTTCACCAGTCAGAAGTGCAGTTGCTGAGAGTTGTCTCTAAACTCAGAGATTTTTATACAGTACGAGGTTTGGAGTTAGAAATTTATGCTGAGAAATTTTATTTTCAAAGCTAACTCCGTATTCGCAGCCATCTCGGGAATTGTTTTATTTTAAAAATCTGCAGTCTAGCTTATCCTTCTATTTTATTTTGCAGATGGCTGGCGCAAAGGATGTTGCAGGAACAAGCAGAGCCGCAGGCAGAGCTGCAAACACTGAAGCAGGCAAGGCTGGCTCATCTCGACAGGCAATGATTAAGAGGCTCGCTAAGCCATTTCTCCCAAAGTCAGCAATAGTTTCAAAGTTGGCAGGATTGAATGACACCAACCTTGGTTCATTTAATCTGAATGCACTCAAATCGAGGATGTTCGGGCTAGGGGGCCATCAACCATCCGTCACGGCACATAATATAATGAAGAGTGGAATCTACGCAGCTGCTAGTTTTCCGCCAGCAATTCAGTGTCCGGAGCTAATTATGGAGTGCGCCAATCACTACAAGCCAGAACGTAGGACGATCGTCTCTCCGGATGGTAAACTGCTCGCCAACTTCACACCCGATGCCATCGGAGAAGCATTTGGGATTCCAACTGCTGAGGAGATGCTATACAGGACAAACAAGAGGGCAGATAAGATGTACTCTTCCTCTTTCGAAAGAGTCACTGCAGTCATCAACAGAGTTTGGATGCAGAAGCCGAGGCCACCCCGCACTAAGCTCCCAAAGCAGATAATTGCCGAGGACGTGAAACAAGAATACTGTGATTTGATAATGATGCTGAGCCGGGTGAATGGGAGTGCACAGGCTTACATTTTCGAGCCTTGGATGTTCTACTTCATCGAGATCATCTTGGAAGGAAAAGAGTGTGTCGATTGGGCTAGGATGATTAGCAACCACATCGATGAGCAATTCAGGAGCTTGAAGGTGACGAAGACTTTCTACATGAGCTCATATGTAATTTACATGTTGGCCAGAATGACTAAGTACAGAGGGATTTCGTACAAAGAGCCAATCGGCTGTGCCCCTGGTCAATTCAAAATTCATGAAGCCTGCACACAGCTACATTTGGCTAACATTGCCAACTATAAACGGGCAAATGATGCATTCACAATGCACATTGCAAGGACGCTTCAGCAAAGGACGCAGCAGAGAATATCTAAAGCAGCACAGACCTGATTGAGGAATATGGGTATTGGCTCATCCAATTCCCGAAATTCACATATATTAGGCTGCAGGGGTTCACTTCGTATCCGTATCGGTTACCGCGATACCCCACTGATCACATAGTAATGCTTGAGATATCTAGGCAATTGATTGCCTACGATAAGATTCAGAAAAGGAAAAAGAAGGGTGGGCTTGATTTCCCTATCACCATGGGAAATTCCATTGAGGTGTGTCCCTCTTTGCAGGCAGCCCGAGAGGCAGAGGACGAGCTGCAATCTTATCATTTGTCATATCACACAGCAGGCAGGATTTCGATCCTTACGGGAACATCCGGATGGTGTTTAATCTGAATACCGCACGAGCTCATCCGAGGACTTCCGGCAAATGCAGGGATGAGGTCAGATAAGAAGAAGGATGTTTTCCAGACTTCCTCTCAAGTTGATTAGAGAATGTGAGATTATTCCAGTTCCCGACCAGGTGGAGGAGGATGTCAACGTCATGCAACCCGACTATGGGTCAGTTAGGGATACTCCTGTCCCACCACCTGATTGGTCCGAGCCAGAGATCATGGACTTGGACACTCTTTCTATCCCGGTGATGACTTTTACCAGGACTTGGGTCGACAGACATGTATGCAGACTTAAGAGCAAGTCGATCGCCCTTACTTACAGCTTGATGGGTGACCCAAGGCCGTTATCGGTAAAAAGAGGGAAACAAATTGCTCAGACATCGAGGGCACAAGTGGAAGTGCCAACCCAGCCGATACCGTTGAGGATAGAACAAGCATCACCCGTGCACTCACAAACTCAATCCTCGAGTTTAAGAGTGGTTTCATTATTTGCCGATCAGAGGGCAGGATTAGAGGAAGAGCGGGGACTTGAGGAGGTAGATCAGCCCAACGCCCGGGAATCAGCTAGTGTCAGTTTATCCAGGGGCGGCCAACAGGAGGAGGAAGAGGAAACAATGGCCGACACCCATTTTCAGCAGATGTTGGATACGGCTTTGGAAGAAGAAGAAAACACAGAACAGGGGACCCAAGGGTCGGGAGATACCCAGCTTATAGAGGAGGATGAGCCTGAGCAAACCAGTGCAAGAAGAGAGGAAGTGCACGAGATGGAGGCAACAGAAGAACAGCCCCTTGTCATTTGTAATCCACAGCAGACAGTGCCTGATTGGCTTTCCGACAGAATGAGGAGAGAACCCGAGGATGACACGGATCCAGCCATTGAGATGGAAGAGTTCCTCAGGAGGATCAGTGCGCCACCAGAGAAGAAAAGGGCCCGAAAGTTTTCAAAGATCTCGACTGACGAGTCAGGCTCTCGCACGCTTCAGGTGGCTATTCCGAGGGAAGATTGTGATCGAACTGAGGAGAGGCCTGAAAATTACGTGATCACCACAGTAGAGTTGGGTCGTCCTACGGGAGCCCAAGTTATCGAGGAATTCGATAACTCCTATCAGGCATTGAAGGATCAGTTGCTCCGCACGGAGGGGAAGTATAAGAAATTGAAGAAGGAGCACAAAACCTTGATAGGATATATGTAGAATCTAGCACGTCCAGGTGAACCAGCGGACCCGGCAGTGGAACGTCCATCGGAGCTTCCGAACGAGTCAATTGTTGCCTTAGAGGATTTAAAGAAAATGGAAACGGAGGCAGACAAGTGGGTTAGCCGTGTTCATACTGAGACAGAAAAATTCATGGAGGACCTTGCCGATGCTTATCGACAGGCCTCAAATATTTTGGCACGAATGGATATAGTAGATCAGGCCTGGGGTGATACTCGCATCTATCAAACGAAGACTGTACTTCGTTTGGGGGCTTTGATGCATGTACCTCTAGAAACCTTAGTGGATGGAGGCGTAATTTAGAGAGGTGATAGGTACGATTTCACCAGTTGGTACTCCTCGGTGGTCACAGGCCGTGGATTTCACGACGCAGCAAGGGCAGATTCAGCTAAAGTGAAGAAGGCAATGGGCAACATCTTGGGGGGAGTCCTCAATACATTAGAAGCCATATTTGCTAGAAAGTTGGTCCCAGAGGAGATAACTGCTGATGGTTTGAAAAGTAGACTGCCTCCATTCTTCTCAGCTGCGAAGTCACTTGTCCTGGATGACTTTGAGAATGTCTCCACGTTCTCTAGTATAATTCAGCATACCCAGGACGCCTTAGTGACATGGAAGAAATCTTGCATCAGATACGGACAGACGGTAGCAGTCTTGGAGTTCCAGCTCAACCATATTCCACCGATCTCTACACAGGAGGTTGAAGCAGTATTGGCCCGGTTGATCGAGTTTGCTATCAGGGAGAAGGCCAGTGGGAACGCGCTGCTTGATGAGGATCTTCTTGATGATGGTAGTGGGCATTAATTGCTCATTATGATTCTTGCAGGGGAGTGGAGAATATTCTGTGCATTCATTGCCCACTCCTCTCTGTGGCGGTTTTTAGGGCAGAAACCCTAATCAGGGCATAGGTGGCTCGATCTGAGCCCTTCATTGTAATTTGATCTGAACCGTCCACTGAATTGGACTTGTTATAAAAGGGGCATCCCCCCTCATTTGTAAATAATTAGAATTAGAATCAGAGATAGATCAGAGCTAGAGAGTATTGGAGATAGAAGTTAGTGAGTAGAGCTTAGAAGTTAGTTTAGATTGAGGAGGAAAGGAAGTTTTCCCATTGAGGACTTTGTAAGAAGTTGTTGTGAACACTCTCATAATATAAAGATTTATCATTGTTTGGTGGTTCTATCTTCTATTGTGAGTAGCTAGCAAGGCTTGTTCGTCTTTCCAATTCAAGGTAGATAGAGTAAAATAGATTTTATTTCATGCAAGTAGTTGTTAGCTGTGGAGTGTGGCGTTGTGATTTGAGCAAGTCTTCTCGTCCATACCACTAGCGGACTTGCTGATGGTAAGTTCGCCTTGCGTGGTCAACTGGAGTATCAGCACTTAACTTCGATTATGGTTCATGTGTTTGTATGCGTCGTGTTGACGGTATGAACGTGTTGTGTCATAGTTTGAACATTTTCTCATCCTTTGAAGATTGCACCAACTTTGTCGGAGTTGTTCGAAAGGAGACAAAGCAAAGTTTGGTTTGAAGATTGTTTAAGTCGATCTTCGTCCTCCACCCTTTAGAAGTAGATTGTAGAATCCCTATCCCTATCCCCTTTAAATTCTGCATTTTCCGAGTCAGTCTAGATACCAGAACCATATTGCCAAATCATTCATGTCCTAATTGCTTCACAAAGTCGAACAACTACGTAAGTCCCCTTGAAATAACTAGCAAAACACATCAACCAACTGAGTCTATTCGCGATAAAAGGAACCTTGGAGTCGAACACATGAACTTTCAAGCAATCTTAGCATGTGGGACACTTTGATCAAGAGAGAATAGAGTGACCGTTGGGGCAACTTTATTCTGTGCTGGCGCTGTCACAAAAGGCACGTCAACAGGCGTGACCTGAAAGTTTTTGCGTGTGAGTTTTCAGTGT
The DNA here is from genome assembly GCA_007115665.2 of Sequoiadendron giganteum. Taxonomy (NCBI): domain Eukaryota; kingdom Viridiplantae; phylum Streptophyta; class Pinopsida; order Cupressales; family Cupressaceae; genus Sequoiadendron; species Sequoiadendron giganteum. The sequence goes on along the minus strand of CM021105.1, from coordinate 628,143,445 downwards.
TGAAAATCGCGGCACCCTTTTTGCTTACCTGCTCGAATTTGTGGTTGTTTTTTCTAAGGCTTATTATTTTCCTCTAAAGATTACGGCAGCATTTTTTGGGCACGGGCTTTCAAGTGTTGATTTCCAGAGCCGCGTTCAAGATTTTTGCATCGATTAGAGGGCCTTCTTTGGTGCACGCGACCTTCAGTGATGGCTCTGCAAATCACGTCTTCCTTTCATGTGATTTTCTGAAGTTTTTTGCACATTTTTCTAAGTTGTGCAACTGCAGATTTTTTTATTTTTTTTGACGGATTTTCTTCAAAAATCGTGTGCATTCTTCTTCATTTGCAGCGACCTAGGGTTTCTCTTTTCTGGGCCATTGAAATTTGTTCTGGGTGTTGGTGTTTCAATTAGCACCTCTGGAGTGCTTATTGGAAACAAACAACTATTGCAGGTGTTATAGTACTGCTCTTCAAATTATAGAGGGGAAGATCTCTCTTTGCTGATGTTATATGTAAAAAAGGGTACAGTAGACTAAGGTTCCTATCTTTTTTACTCAATGGCAAGACACAAGAGTGCATAAACACAATGCGTCGTAGCTAAGGTTTTCTTTGGTTTCCGCAGATCTTAACTAAGACTAAACTAGCTTCTAAACTATCCTATCTCAAGATAAACAGAGCATGAGGGCATAGGAGCGAAATAGATGGATTGGATCACTCAAATCCGCCGTCTCGTTAGAATATGGTTGAGGCTCTGAACTCTCGGATATACGTTGGGATAAGGTTTTATACAAGCAAACACTCTTTACGAGGATCTAAGACTTGCCAAGGAGGAGGAACCCTTGTCCGAGGTATAGGTTGGGAGACAACTTATTGGAAACAACAAAGTACGATGATATGGATATTAGGATTGCTAGGGAGGAGGAACCCTTGTCCGAAGTATAGGCTAAAATCTGGATCATTAAACAACATCACACGATAACTATCGATAATAAAATATCCAAGGAGGAGGAACCCCTGTCCGAGGAGGAGATTGAAACAATAAGCTATTGAAAACAAGATGTTGAACAAACTCAAATCTTTAGATCAAACAAGCATGTGCCATCTGATTTTCTTCTTCAAGCTTTTCCAACGAATTACAAAGATTGGGACAACAAAGGCACAAAATCATGCACAATTGCAATCAACCAATTAACTCTCATCGAAGAGTGAATAAATGCAAACTTGCAAGCTTGTGGCAACAATGGCGCAACAATTTTGCATAGTAAATAAAGGTTAAACAAATAATGAGCCCAAGGATCTTATTAATAGAAACTCAAAGGAGTAGGCAACCCTAAAATCTCCTTGAGTTAACAATCAGTTCTTGCCAATCAACAAGAATTATTCCCAAGTCTAAAAGTAAGTGAGCAAGCAGTTAACTAGAAATCTACTTCAGTTAACTGAAACTATACAAAGAGTCAATTGGAAATCTTCCTCAGTTGACTGAAAGCTAACTAAAAGTGAACTTAAAATACAAAATTTACCTCCAAAATAGGCATCCACATTTAGTGGAGATCTGAGATCCACAAATCGTGGAAGTCAAATTAGACATCCTTAATTAGTGGGATCTGACATGCATGATCTGTGGGACTTGGAGTTAACTTGGAAAGGGGCATCAATTTAACTCAAGTCATAATTAATGTCTTTTTGGAGGGTAGGACGTCCTTCTTGAGGTGCTTTACACCTCATCACCACTGGTCAACAGTGTTTCTATCCAGTCGTTGACCTCTTCACCCTCTGGGCAATTAATGCTCCGCAAGATGACGACGTGGCGTCTTAGCATTTCTTCACTTGTACATCTTGCTGATGTAAGTTCTTCCCCATGTATGCCCTGACATCCGCATCCCTTTGGGAGGATTGCTCCACTGCTTTCGTCTAGGCTTCTTCCTGGACGTGGAAGGTAGTGAAGATTGAACCGATGGTGGCTCTGTTCGGGGAAGTACTACCTTCCTTGTCCTCTTGCTGTCTAGGTAGAGTTGACTGTTTCTGACAACTCTACTCCTTCTCTCCTCTATAGATGCATTTTCTTTTGCATACCAATCCACTCTTTGGAGTGGCTGTGAGTCCACTTGATCTATGAATAACGAGGGGAGAATGACTTCCCCTTCATCATCAGATAGGCCCTCAATGTCTTTCGACATAAAGTCAACAAATTGTGAGAGCTTAAGTCGGCTATAGTTTGTTCTTCGTACCTCAAACTCATCGTCACAATTGACCTAGTAATCTTCCATAGAAGATTCATGTGATGAGCGTTGCTCAAAATGCGTTTCATAAAGGCCTCTTGGATCATATGACCTTCTCTCAATGAGGTACTTGAGATTGAGTCTCATCGTTTCTTGGCTCATCAATTTGGCATCAACCGTTGTTTTACATCTATAGAGTCCCATCTAAATGGGGAAGTTCGCAGCTGTCTTCTTCTTAAGACATAGGTGAGTGTGAAATTCAACCAACTGCCTTAGGAACTCCATGAACACTACCTTATCTAAAGGGTAGCATGGCATCATAGCGGGGTATCCATTGTAACCATACATGTGTATTTAGGTGAATGTGGGGAATTGGATAAACCAATCCGACCAGTCCACCATTGCCTCCTTGGCTACTAGTGATATACCCACATGCATCTCATGGTCAAGGTCTCATACGATGTGCATGATGAAGAGGTCACTTATCCATTTGAAGTATCGTTCTGCTAGAGTAAACTCAAGACGCGAAAAGTATTCATGGACCTTCTGCACACCTAAGGTCCCCACGTGCTTAGTGTCTTGAACTCGCCTTGGAAGGCAATTAGGTATACAAGGTAGGAACACATGTGGAACCTATGAGCCTCTAGAAACCCGATAATCTGTTGGTGGAGCGTGTCATTGATCAAGGTGGCCCAGTTGTAATGTTCTCTTTTGTTGATAATCTTGGCAATGATGTAGAACATCCACGACTGAAACTGATCCTGTCTAGTGATCCTGCTGAGTAGAGTGATCAACACTGCATACTTGTTACAAAATTCTCGTCATCCAACCAACTTGGGCAAGCTAACCTTTTTCACCTTTAACGATTGTTTTGCCATTTTTTGCAAACAACTGTCCTTTGAAGCTTCAAATGCCTTTTCGCATTCTTTCATAGATATGACTTTATTGGCCGAGCATGGTGGAATAGCAAAACATTTTTCAATGTCCTTTGGTTTCAAGCTGCAGATCACCCTTCGATCCACTCATCGGATTTCTCGTGTGGTAGGATTGTAATGCTTAATACAAACAATTACAAGCTCCACACTTTGTAATGTGATAGGGATTGATGTGGCTTGAAGCAATCTGGATTCTTCTATTTTTTGCAGTGTGATTTGATTCATGCCCTCCAAATCCTTTGAATTGACCTTTGGGTTCTTCTGATGTAGGTTTGTGTCAGTCGTTTTTTAGGAAATCATTGTACAAGGTCGTCTTGGTCTTGTATTGTACCTGAGAGTACTGCATCCTGAAAAACTTAAAGATCAACAGTGCACACGACCTTGTTCTAACAATTTATGAAAACCCTTAAAAATAGCGCCTGCTGAGAAGTACTTTTTCAGAAAAAATCTGGCACATGGGTTTTGTTCGTGCATCAATGCTTAACAAACCCAGTTCCTTAGATTTTGATTTTGAGACTTTTTCGGAAGAATCCCTAAAAATAGTGGCAGCAAGTTTTGTTATTTCTGGAAAATTATGCTGATTATACCCAATTGGCCAAATTTGTGGTAACCTGTTGTTTTCTGTGACATGCAAGAAATTTAAGACAGAAGAGAGGAAGTAAGCAAGAGGTAGATTGGAAGTTATTAGCTGCCTCCTTGTAAAAATTTGTCACTAGATTCAACCTCTGAGAAGAAATCTCTTTATGCCATTGATCCTCAAAAAATATTTAAGAACGGTCCAAAACCCTTGCTGATCTTGAAAAGACATCCTTGAGAGCAAATTGTTGTTTTGATCTTCAACCTGCAAAATAAATAATGAAAAAGGGACGCCTAGAGTTGATATATAGTGATTCAAGTCTGAATCCTTCAAGTTTGGGCGCCAACTCGTCTTAGGCCTGATTTAGCTTGATCTGGAGTTCTAAAAGCTGATTTCCACTGATTGTGGGACGTTTGGCCTCTTTTGCCTCCAAAATCTCTTAACTCAAGTCAAGGAATTCACCTTTGACCTTTTAGGCGTCCTCCTTGGGTGTTGAACACTTTTTTTTTATCATTTTCTAGGTTGAAGTGCCTTTGTTTGATCCTTGCTCTCTATTGTTCAGTTGATCTTTAGCAGTTGTTGACGGATCTGTCATTGAGATGGAACCATCCTGAAGAGGTACGCCTGGGAGTCATCAAGTCAGAAACTTGAGTTTGAGGCTCCAAATTCAAGGGCGCCTTTCTTCAATAGGGATGCTTTTAGCTCTGACTTAGTCAAATTTTCATGACCGTTCTTCGTTTTCACCATTTAGACCCTTCGTGCTTTGATCTAACATCACTGTTGACTGATGAGTCAGATGGCTTTGCTTGACTGTGCATTGGGTAACCAACTCAGTCCTGTAAAGGATGATTGGTTTCTTAGCTCCTGAAGATCTGTTTAGGTCCTTCAAATCTAAGGGCACCCCTGGCCAGCAAGGGCGCCTTTGGCCTTTTTGACTTATGATTTTCATGTTATCAACCTTCAAGAGTGGCCCTAGTTTGATCTTTGTTGTCAGGTGTCAGATTACTCTGTTGTCTTTGCTGACGGTGTTGTTGAGATCGATCATAATGGAGAAGATTATCCTGGAGGTAACTAAGCTCTTAAGTTGCATTTGACTTCTCAAAAAGGTGGGCGCCTTTCTTCAACAGGGGCTCTTTTTACCAACACTTAGCCAATTTCTTGGCATTCTTCCTTCAACTTCCACCGTTACTTGTTTTCTACTTGATCTCCGCCTTTGATTGCTTGACAAGTCTTGTGGATGCATAGTTGGATTGATCGTGAAGCTGAGAGAGAGATGAGCAAATGCCTTGTATACAACAGTGGCTGGAAACTTCATCAAGTGCCTCAGATTCAAGGCGGCCCCTAGCCAACAGGGGCGCCTTTGCTTTGTTATGCATTGATTTTCTACTAACTGTGCATGCTCTGACGATCAACTGTTGTTGTCGTTTGATATGTCTTGCAGGCTGGCTGATAGTTTCGTTGTGAGGCTGAGTTGTTGTTGAAGAGATCATCCTAAGACAAGTCCTCTTGAAAGTGACATCAAGATCTTCTTGTTCAAGGGCGCCTTTCTTCAGCAAGGGTGCCTTTGCTTTGTTAAACTGCCTATCCTCCTTAGTAGCAAGGCGTTGGTTTTTCCAGAGTTAGTCATTTTTGGTATTTTTTAATTTTGAGAATCCCCTCATTTTTGGTATTTTTTTATTTTGAGAATCCCCTCCGTGAGATAGCATCTTTTCGGAGTATTTCTGCCATGGTTTCTTCGTTGAAGCTTAGCTTTCAACACTTGGTACTGGCCAATCTGCCATTAATAGCTGCGGAGCTCCTAACTTTGTTCCTGAAAAATAAGAATAGACCCACTAGAGTAAAACATGTTTTTTGAAGATTTTGACTTGACCAATGTGATCATGAAGTTGATTGATCCTATCAAAATCATTTTCAATCATTTCCGAGAAGGTCCTATTTTCAGGTGTTTCCCTAAAAATAGGGGCATGAAACCCTAATTTTCAAATTTTCAGAATTTTACACATGTTCCTTGACAAAACCCCACAAAAACCTTATGCTTGGTTTGACTTAAAATAGACTTTTGACAACATTTTTACATGATTTAGCTCAATTTAAGCAGAATGCCAAAAAAATATTTTGGGTACAACACTAGGTTCGAGGTGAATTTTTGAGATTTCATGGCAGCTTGAAGGAAAAAATTTTGAGCCAGTTTTGACAATTTTTTTGGGAAAAAAATAAATTTGTAGAGTTTTTGAGAAAAATTTACAAGAGTTTTTGAAAATTTTCCCTATAAAAATTCTGCTCTCTTTCAAAAGTTTGTTGGAGGACTTTTTTTTCTAAAAAAAATCTTACTTTCAAAGTTTTCGAGGGTTTTTCTAAAAAAATCTTACAGTTTCTAAGCCTCTTTTTCAGATGATTTTTGAAAAATTAGGTGTTGTGCTAGCTAATTGTCTAGTGTTTTGCCAACTGATCACAGAGTTACCTTGTTTTTCATGGTTTGGAAAACGGGAGGGATGGCGTCTTTGTCCAATGTTATGTTGGAAAGTTCGTAGAGGTTCAACAGAAAGAATCACAACACGTGGAAGCAAAGGGTGCTTACCATCTCTGAGTTCTAGTGTCTGGATGTGCTTGTCTTACGTACATAATCTCGTCCCACTTCTGCTGGGAAGGATCAGGACAAGTATAATGGAGGTAATAGGGAGGCAACCATGCTTCTTAAATTATCTATCGCCAATGAGATGTTAGCAGAAACACCATTTGGTAAATTTGCTGCAGAGATCTGGAAGCATTTGAAAGATCTTCATGAGACCTCAGACAAGGGAAGGGCTTTCTTTTTGAAGAATATGCTTTTTTCTATTATGATGGATGACCAAGTGTCTTTGCAGGAGCACTTGATGAAAATAAAAAATATTTGCGATCAATTGGAGGCCATTGGTTGTAAGATGGAAGAGGAGGATATGGTGGTGATCACTTTGAAGAGTTTGTCGCGTTCTTATGAGCACTTCATCGAAATGCTCAACATTACATCCACCAATGTTGACTTGAAGTTTGATGAGCTGTGCAATAAGCTTTTGCAACAAGATAGGTGGAGGAAACAGTTTGGGAGCAGCAGTGAATCTCCTAGTGTTGAACAAGCATTTATTGCTAAGGACGTTGGCAAAGGCAAGTCCACTCAGCAGAAAGGACGAGGCGATTCAGAGGAGAGCTCCAAAAACAAGTCTATTACTTGCCATTACTGTGGGAAGATTGGTCATATACAGAGGTATTGTAGAAAGTGGTTGGCTGATGAGAAGTCCAACTAGGAAGCGTCTTAGCAAAGTGCTCCCATGGCGAAGCAGACTAAGCAGAAGGAGTCTGCATACTATGCATTTTGATGACTAGCACAATATGGGTAGACTTAGTTTTTGTTTGTACGATGGCCATTAAGGGAGGGTATTAAAATATTTAGTGTAATATTAATGGTCATCTTTGTTTTTATTAAGCTTTAGTTAGTCGTCAGTTTTCTTTTAGTTAGTAATTTCTGACGTCTTGTTTTTTAGCTTTTTCATTAGTTAACGATTGTTTCTTTTAGAAACATCTTCTTGCATTTTTATTTATAAGATCTTCTCTCCATTTGTAAACTTGCCAATCATGAATGCCAATAATAATTTCAATTTCTAGGAAGAGAACATCCCAGGAAAGCAAAATAAATGAATGAAAGCACAAAAAACAAAATGAAGTAGTGCAACTCTAGCACAAGTGGTTAAGAAACCAATACAAATAGCCATGTGGGGTGAACAAAATCCACAAAGAGCAAGGGCTAATGAAGTTTGGAAGAATTTCATCAAATATCTTTGTCAAGGCTTGGTGTTTACTGCTCTATGTGATAAAATAAATATATGAATCAATAATAGAGATGACAATGCATACCAAATACAAGAGTAAAATATATTATTATTTGCACATGAAATTATTACAGAAGAAGACCAAAGATGGTCAACCAAGGATCAGAGTTGATCCAATTAGATCATACGATTTTCCTTGATGTTGCACAATCTATGTAAAAGACTCAACTATTGCCAAGAGGTACACAACCGTCAACCAATCTACGCTTATAACTACCCAAAGCTGAGAAACAATTAATACATTGTTGAATAAATAATACTATCGAAACATAATAATAGACATTGTACATTGACTACATCATCCCCTCCAAAAGAAAAAGTTGTCTTTCAAACAACAAGTAAACATCAAGTAACATTAAGGAAGACTTTCCAAACTAATGACAATATTGTAGACAAGGACTTGCAGACAAACTTGGAAGTGTACTTTGTAAACTTGAACTTGGAGAGTACTTGGCAAATCAAATGAGTGTGGTGAGGGTTTGGGGACAACGCCCCCAGTGAGATCGAGGGGCAACACTCCTTGTAGGGTCCAAGGGTAGTGCCATAGTATGCTCTATGTTATGATATAGGGTGGGGTCGAGGGATAGAGCCCCCACCACCAAGCCCAATTTAAGACCTTCAAAACCACACAAAAGTTCATGGCTTACATCAATTTCATGATTTTTTAAGAGGCAAAAAACAATGTTGACAAAGCCAAAAAATAGAGATTTTGGAGTGTTTAATTAACATATGATGTCGATCAGGGAAGTAAGTTGTATGATGGTTGATGCCCATATGATGTCAACCACCAAAACCCCATCATTTTGAATTATCGGCCATATGATGTGGATGCAGAGTGATCGTTGTACGAGGAAGGGTGTACAACTATTGGCAAGAGATATCTGTATGATGTTGTAGGGTAAACAATGCCTTGTACCATATGGTGAAGAGCCCAATGGTTGTACAATGATCAAGAAGAGTGAATTCCTTGGCCATACGACTTGTTGAAGGAGTGAATGCCTTGATTGTACAACTTGTAACAGCTCCAGCCCAACCATTAATAACAACTGGCAAGTTTCTGCTGAGTAAACTAACTTGTTTTCATTCGAGAGTTGCCAAAAACGATTTCAGTTTTAAAATTTTCAACTGACTTCTAAGTTTCCGGTTCAGCTGAACGGAACAACTAACTGTTCGCCGATCGATACAAGGAAGATCAATAACTGAAAAACTGTTAAACTAGGGTTCCTGTGCAGAGAGGTGGAAAGAAAACCAATTCCGAGGTCGATACATTCTACAACTCATCAGCTAACTTTTAAGCTACCAATTCTAACTGGAAGGGAAAATTATTAACTGGAACATATACCGAAATTACAGAAAGACATAACTACTTTCCTTACTTCAAGAATATAACGAACAAATACTACAACTATTAGGCAAATGTACAACTGTCTTTTTTAAGGTTAAGAAATGGAAAAACGGTCAGATATCATTCGGTTATAACTAACTAACTAACCATCTAGGGTTTCCCATTATATCCATTCATGAACCGAGGGAAAGGAGTATCTTCTTTATATTAACTAAATTTAGATCTTTCATTTCAGCTGAATGAATCAAGTAACTATCTAGCTAATTAGCTACAGAATCTTACGACGTACATTTAACATAAAAGAATAACATTCATGGCACAATGAAAGTAAACTTTAATTATCATTGCATGTACCTGGATTTACGAGTGAGGAAGGATTATGTTTGACACCATCTACATGCTGTTATACTTGGGAATCTTTACCGAGGGAAAGAGAATTATCATCAGGGGCTTTTACCGCCCAACCAAGACCTACTGGCCTCCCGAGTTTCTTCAACTGAAGAACCCGCCCTTCACGAGGGTAATCAACATGGATCAAATTATCATCTTGCCTTTGAGCCTGGTGTCAAGGACCTATACCTCCTGATCGACCTTACTAAGGGTACCTCCCAACTAGAAAAGTCATTCTGATCAGTGGTATATCTGGTACTTGATAGCTGACAGATGCTGAATCTAGCACCGTACCTTGGCCAAGGATTTTAGTATTACTGGCACTCCTGTGCCGTCAGCACTCACACCCTTGCTCAACACGACAACTCTTATACCAAGTTCCTTATTCATTGCAACCTCCGGTGGGGTTATCAATCTTCTCTTGGTTCAGAGTTAACTTAACCTTATGGTTAAATATCACCAAAACCTGGTTTGGAATCATATCTTAATTCAAGATTTATATTATCTTAACATGTCTCAATCATCTTCCATCACATTTAAGGGTAAGCTGATTTCTTGTTGTTCCACAAGAGATAAACACAACTGCTAACCCTTCCCTTCTAAGTAATAATAAACTGCTATTCTCAAATCAGTGTGGAAGGATTAAGGAGTCTTATTCCTAAATGAGGACAAAATCGGAGAAAGATGTACTAATCTTGCAACATAGGTTTCCATTTAGGAAAAGTTATATCAGAATTTCAGAGATGAGGAGGGGTTATATCTTAACCATAGAGTTATTCTTCTAGGAAGGGATAAATCATCACCGAGGATTTCTTTTTATATTAAGCTCTTATACAATTTCGAAAGGGACACGAGTGAGAGAGAAAATTATTTGGCTAATTCAAACAAGCAAATCTTTCAGGTAATTTTCAATAGTTCAATTGATTTCTGGTTCAAAAGCCTATCAGGACAGAGGTATATAATCACATGCAAGAATAGAATAAGGTTCGGTTTCACTTTTGGAAAGATCCCTCTTCGGGTCCACCATTGTCGATATTAAAAGACCTGCTTTCTTTTATCCTTTAAAATAATATGATAATGATTATAGAAATTATTTTTCTATACATGGATAGTTCGACAAGAGGAAATTCGTCTTTGCAATACCTCGAAGAATTATATACAGTACTTGCCTGGATAAGAAGATTCAAACTCGATATCAAACTCCTCCACTGCAAAGCACGTCGAGTCTTTAAGCCATGGAATCTATCAGAGAAGAGGGATGGTGACGCGAATTCTAACTCTCGACATCACCATCAACGGAATGGAGAAGTGACGGTGAACGAAATGGACATAGAACTAGAGAATGCGACTACAGAGACGTCTCAGACTTCAACCACGATTTCCTCTATTGCCGACAACAAAATTGGCACCCGTCTAAGTTCGCCTTCAGGACAGATTGAACCCAAGCAGAGTTAATGGATACTCTCTATAGATACGAGATAGATCCATTCGTTGCCAAATCAGAATTCTTCTTCAATAGAAGAATCACGGAGAGCTTGCAAGGGAGGGACGTCAAGGTATGTGCGCTCCCCAACGATCCAACCCAGACTAGACGTATAAACAACTTGGGAAGGTGAGATTTCTTTTTCTCCGATGGAAACCCCGTGATCCAAGACGATCCGCCAGAGCCCCTAGAAACCTCCTCGACTTCTTGGCTTCCCACGAGGCCGTTACCAAGGAGAGGTGGCGGCGGAAGGAATTCCCTTTCCAACTCCAACGACTCTTTTCTATATCTTTTGATTTCAAGGCCTTGCTATATTTTCATAATTGATCGGTGGCCTTAGCTTTATACCCATCATTATTAATCAATTTCCAATTTCTTATAAGTAATTAAAGGTTAATATGTATATATATATATTTTTTAATTTAACTTATGGAATAATTAATTACTTCATATTATTTATGGCCAAGTTACGGTTTAAATATTTGTCATACACCGGCTCAAGGTAGACAATAAAATTGATCCATCGTTAACCATGTCCTCTCCTTGATGATATTTCCCTTTCTCTCGTGGCGTCAGCAATCCTGCATCCACTGAGAAGGATTATGATTAGATCGTTCCCAATGTTTATTTAAATGCACATCTTAATTTATTCACATGAACTCATTCTATTTCTCAAGTATAAGGAAATCATCTTCATAAAATAAAATAAAATATTCCTTCGCGAATATCAGAGAAAGACATTTCCATTAAGGTTATAACATGTAAAGCCATTAGTTTATCCTCAAATTCATAATTACATGAAAACGGATACTTGCAACTAACATAACGACCAAAATTTCATTGTCATAAGCTTGTTCAAGTTAGAGGGGATGTACCACAACTTGGATTGATTGTACGACTTGGTGAATGAGCAAATGTTTTGGCCATACGTTATAACTTGAGGGAGACCATACAATGTGAAGTTTCATTCCCTTTGTCAAGTGAAGCTTTACGGTATTATATCTCTAGTGTGCAACCACCAAGTGGATTCGTCATAAAATATCAAAATATGCTACCCGTACCTCTTGTCTTGCAATCCGTATAATCTTATTAAGAAAATGGGGTTGTACAATTGTTAGCTTTTGATGGTGCCTTATAATGTGGCTATACAATGGCCTTAGATATTTCTGTATGATGTAGATTGGTAGTTGTATGATGCATATTGATGGAAAACCTAGTAATATGACAATTCTTTTTTTGTAGTGCAAATGAATTCTTTACTTGCCATTCGATATATTTGGACCTTTTAATGTAATTGGGTTTTGTAGTTGGGCTTTTTAATATAGTCGAGCCTTGTAGTTAAGCTTGCTAATGTACTCGGAGGCATACCATCAGTAATTTTGCATTCTTTTGCAAAGTTAGATACCTCTATTGCAACTGTAGTCTGTTTCCAATCATGGATTGCGTCCAACACACAAATTATCCATCTTTTCAAAATTATTTTTCATTGGTTGCTCTTCATTGAGAGTTGTGGCTTTGAGAAACTTACAAGTCGACGAAAATACCTCATAGTCCTCCATTTTCCAGCGAAATAGACCACAAAGAGAATTTGTTTCATCCTCTACGCATGACTATAATTCAAGAACCCCTTCGTCATTCGTTATTAGACCCAGATCATGCTTCTATGTCCATTCTTCTTCGAAGTTTGAATTTGACAAATTTGAGGAAGTTGCTTCCTCACTTATGGCTTGGTTCTTTAAATCTATTATATACTTTCAACCCTTGTTTTCAATGGAGATTGTATTCTTTTTCCAATTGTGGTCGGCCTTGGTTGCTACTAGCCAACTCTAATCTAACATTGCTACCAGCCAACCACAAAGTTAAGTTCAACAAAAATGCTTGTGTTTTGATAATTACCTTTTATCCCATTAAAACTCCAAGTACCTTAATACCTTGTTGATTTGCACCCACCAGTTGAAAAGTTGGGGGCCAAATTGTTGGCTTGCTGCGACTTCTCCAAGTGTCTTCTGGAAGTACGTTCTCAACAGACTTGCCATCAATAATTGTATTGGTGAGATTCCTTCCAAGGATCTCCATAGTCACCACTGTTGGTTTCTTTGTCGTGTTAATTGTCTATAACATTGGATCAATCACTTGATCAACTAATAGTGGAGGTTTGGTTGTTGGTTCTTAATTCTCACTAGATTTCAATTGGGTTGTAGCATGCATCATCTTATTTGCCCCCAATACAATAGCATTTTGAAGTTCAAGAATACTTTGTAATAAATCCACTACTTAACTAGTACAGTAGTTTGAAGTGCTTGCCTTGTAATATTTGAATTGAATGGTAATGGATGTGTTACCATAATTGTATTTGCATTTGAGTGGCATCGTTTGTCAGCCATAGCATCCTCCACTTCGACCCTTGCTTCATGAAGCCTTTTTTTTTCTATACGTGGGTCTGTAAAGTTCCCTTGACGATTTTACAATCATTTTTTTTTTAGTTTGACAGTGCAAGCATATTGTCAAACTGTTACTATAAGATTCGCTAGCATTTCGTCAAATAGTTTCCATGCAATTTGCTTGCTAACAATTAACAATTGGCATTGCAAATACTGTGTAATTAATGTTTTGCTTACAGGTATCTATTTCAGTTATATAAGAACCCCAGATTGCAACTCTTATATTCAAATTGAACCAGAAGAAATGATATTCTATACTTTTTTAATAAAATATAATAAATGCAAATAGAATCCAATGTGCGCCCAAGATTTCATAGACTGAAATATTCGTACATTCATTTTTTATTAATTCTGACCTGGCAAATATCAATCACACAATTTGTATGATACCCAACTATTCCCATTCGCTGGCTTAGTCAAGAGATTGTGTTGCTCCGCAGAACATTACCACCACTGTCTTCCTTGAAAATTCCTTATCGAAGTATGGAAACCAATGATTAGGTAGCAGGCATACAAGTAGCACCCGATAGGACTATTTTGACCCACTTATATTGAGCTAGTTAGCAGATGTTTTGTCACATATGAGGTCCCACGTCACCTTATCCTTATATTATGCATAGCTGGCGATCCCAATAATTGTCTGTTAGCACGGGCTGTTTGGAAGTATTATATCATGCGTTTACTCTAGACTAGTCCGCGATTTCCCTTTCAAAATGCTGTTAGTCTCCAAAGTCTTCTAAATAAGCAGCAGTGTTAAACAAGCTGCCCATTTTACATAAGCAGTCTTCTTGACTAGGACTTCATTCATTTTCACACTCTCTGATTTGCACAATTTGCTGTGAAACTGATTTTCCAGTGTGTTTGTGAAATATTAACCTACTTGCTCAAGTTTATTTTCTTCAAGAAAAGGTGTGCATCTAGGTGGCCTCTCCTTAAAAGCACAGAAAGTGAAAAGCTAATGAAGAATTTGTGATCTGATTTTTTGATGGTGGAAATACTTCTCTAGGTGGATGTGGTTATGCAAATGTCTCAAGTTTTAACTTGAGTGTGTATTAATTTGTGGCATGATGCAGTTTGATCAAACTTGACTGAAAAAAAGTAAATAGATATGCGAGGATAAAGGAAAAAGGATTTAATATTTTCCAAGGAATGTGTTGTAAGGTACCAAGGCTTGGGTTTCAGATTTTGGAATAAGACAAGATAAAATACATTGCATCCTAAGTTTGATGATATTGCTATACTTTCCTATCCCACCAATTACTTCTATAATTATAAGACAAATCTTGTTTCTTATGCTTGGCATTGGTCATTTTCATTAACATTTAAATAACTGAAAGTTGGTTCGTAATAGCAGATATTGATTGGGTGTTCAAACTTCAGGCTATGAGCTCTACAGAATCTGGAGTTGGTGCTGAGGATATTGCCATGTGGAAATTGCTGTGTGCTTCCCGTAATATTCTTATTAATGAGATTGAGAACATTGGTAGGGGAATCAATCGGAATATTGATGATCTGATAACAATGGAAGAAATAACCCTTAAATCTATTCTGGAAAAGGAAAAATCAGCATCTGGAGAATCAGCAAATATATTGACACCATTGCACAAGGTACTGAGTGCTTACCTTCTAACGAAAGCACTAATGTATATCTGATTGACAGTTATGATTGCAATCTATCAATGTACACATGCTAGTTCTGCGTTGCTTTTCTTAGTTGTAGGAATTTGTTCTTACTTGATTTTCAATTGGCGATTTATCACTTTTGGGCAGCAAGATATTGAATTGTCTGAAGTGGCTGAAGAGAACTACTGGTCAATGCTATCCAGGGCAGATACGCTAAAAGCATTTCAGGCATTGGAAACTCAGATTTCATCTATTTGGAGTTCATTTTTGACATTCCACAGGTATTGGAAATTTAAAGAAAGAATCATATTACTTTTTTTTTAACCAAAAATATGTCATCCTACAGATGAAGGAAACTGGACTTTTCCTTTGAATTGTCAAGGAGCATTTCTATAAGTCAGTTTGCAAGAGGGTTACATTCATGACCATTGAATATGCATGTATATTTAAAATTTGAATAAAATGCATATATTTTATATGCAGTTCAAAAAAATTATAATTTAAGAAGACTTGAGTGCTATAAAACCGCTTTAAAAGAGAATATGAAAAAATGTATGACTTGCATAGTGCAAAGACTCTCTTTAATTTCTTTTGTCCGCAACACTATTGAATCTTATCTTTTCTCCCATTTCTCTTAGAGAGCATAGGATAGAAATCCTGGAGTATTTACGCCATGTATGGGTAGAAGATCGGAGCACGGAGTGGTCAATGTGGTTGGTACACAGGATGGAACTTAAGCAAGATGACACAGCTAATGGAGATTCTAGTGATGGTTCCCGCTACTTGCAATTTTCCAAGGAATCTTTCACAAGAACTTCCAATGAAGATGTAAGATGTATTGGTTGTGACACCTTTGTGAGAAATCAATTTACTATTGACAATTCAATGGCAGGATTGTTTGATAAAAAGTTGCCAACATAATTGTCTTACTAGCAATTCTTTTCAATGATATTGTTGCACTATGGGTTTTTTCTTATATTATGTTTTTGTTCACAGCCAGCATTAGTTGCAGCAGCTTCTGCTGAGCTACATCGAAGGAGCATTGAGCAAATGAAGGTATATGATTACTTATTGTAAAATTAAAAATAACCTTCTTTGGAGCTCTTCACGTTTAGTTTCATTGCTGTATAAAAGTTTATGATTTGAAGTTTGTTGTAGTTATCATTGGCTTTTTTAACGTTAAGGATGCTATTTTTGGTGCAGATAGATAACCGCTTTCTTCAAGATATGCAAATATTTGGTAGTCTATCTCGGGTACCAGTCCTTTATATTGAACGTCACTTGATACTGCCTCAGAGTTCTTGTTTAGTTGAAGATGCCATTTCCTCAACCATAAATGGTGCTTCGGACAAAGTTGGAGATGTCATCATACCAAAAGAGGGAGTAGCAAGTTTGCCTTCAAAGATGGCCAATCCTAGTTTAGCTAGAAGGGCATTGAGGGTGGTTGTCTTTGTCCATGGATTTCAGGTTAGCTTATCGACCAATGGTGGAACTCTGGGTGTAGGATTTATTCCTTTACATTTAGATGAAGCAATATGTAACTTGATGGCCACCTCACTTTTCTAACTTTTATTACATTCATTTATGAGTTATCCCATTTGATCCTTCTTAAAGTGTAGGCAATTTAATGTTTATGATTGATTAGAGCATTAGCAATCAATTTATGTTTTATATGCAGTAAGGACTACGTTTTGTATCTCTTTGTGGTGCTTTTATTGTACAGTTATAAACTTATAGGCATTGGTGAACCTTTGGCTTCTCATCAATACAAGAGGTAAAGGGATAATTCTAGCTGCTAGTATCCTATGAAACTTAAAAATAGAAAAGAGGGCATACTAATATCATTATAATCCGTTTGTATTTCATGAGAAAACAACTTTCCATTTTGTTCACTCATTCAGAATGGTGTAAACAAGAAGGAAAGAGAAAAAATTCACTTCCTAAGAATCTTCATATTACTGTCTATAAAATAGGCAGTTCCTGATAACAAGGAAACCCATTAATCTATTTTGAAAAGTAAATTGGATAGTGCCTCCAAACGAAATCCAGGGAAATCTGATTTAGTGGGTGTGATTAGAGATGCTTCTAGTTTTGATTACATATTCCATTCATGTCCAATGGTTGGAAAATTAAGTTGTTGACCATTTGGTCACCATTGAAATATCCCTAGAGTATGTATTTTAATAAAATTAAACATAACTTTTCTAGGTGCATAGATTACAGAGACCCCTTTACTCATTCATTAGGATGCTATCGTCTTCTAGGATGTATAATCAGTATAGGGATTGCAACTTGGTATAGTGTCCAAAAATTGAACATCTAGTTAAGGGGAATTTCATATTCATCATGAAAGCCATGTAATTAAGTGTAAGTCCTAGTTGGAAGAACTACAATATCTTGAACGAAGCATGCCATTTTTCACATTTTAACAGAGTTATATGCAGGCATTGCTATAGGGAAGCTAAAAGGTTGATGACAAATTAGCTAACTATGGGGCTTACATATAGCATTTGCTCCCATTCTTGGAAAGGCTTAATATCTTTGATTGAGTGGGACTTAGGAGCACCTAGGAACATGAATACTATGGTTAAGTTGGTTCCTCCCACCTGTACCTAATGTCTTAATTTTTTAATTAGTTTATGTTACATCACCATGATTAAAAGTTTGACATCCCATAGATCTCCCCCAAGTTCATGCACGTGTAATCCTGTGAAAAAGTAGCTGCCTTGAGGCCAGTTTAATGACATTCCATTTCCTTATATATTTATTTTTCAGCTTAGTCTAATCTCTCAACTCTTTGGTTTGTGGGTTAAGGTGGTGTATAGGAACATTGGCCAAGTTAAAATGCACAGCCGTCATTTAATCCAAGATTCTTCTATCCTACTATCTATTGAGAGCAACATTCTCCATCCCAGACATGAAGATCCTGAAATTTGTGCTAGGTCCTAATGGTTTGGCATGGAAGGATGGAGTCAAGTTCAGCATTACTTTTCTTAGGATGATTTCAGTTAGAATTTGCCTAGGAAAGTGAAAGGAAGAGAGGTTTGATATCTTCCCTTGGTCCGAGTGCTTTCCTTAAATTCAACTCTAGTGATACCACCAAGCATAGTTACGAGATCCAGCCAGATGTGGTTCAATTCCGGTCTATTCCATATTTTTGGACCAGTTGGATTTGTCTGATTCAATCTGGATTTTTTAATTGCTATTGAAATTATATAGATTTTTATAAAAAATCCAGATTTCTGAATTATTTTGACCTCCCAAATGAATTGAGTTTTTGGAACTTGGGAACTATGCTGCCAAGCCCATTCTCATGATCTACAATAATGCCAACTCATGTTTCCTGGTCCACACTATTTATGAGCACTCTTTCAAAGTTTTTAGTATCCCAAGATCATCAATCCATATCCAACAACTGTTGCACACACATTTCCAACGGCACAAGCCAATCTAAGCAATTTGGATGTGGTGCCATCCAAGCATTCACTAGACCTTATCTGTCTTCATGATTGAATTTTTCAGGGTTCAAGACACCTACAAACTAAATTGCTAAGTTCCACACAAAACACATGGTACCACCCAAGGCTGAGAATGTTTTTTTCCTTTTGCTTGAAGGGCAGAGCTCCTCCATATCACTAGAAAGACTCAAGAGTTACATGAATCTTAACTGTTCCATCTCACAATGATTCTTTAGCCTTCACAGATTTGTAACTTTATGTATACATATCTATATCTCTAGATAACATAGACATAACATAGACTAGCTAATGGAAGATAAACAACTATGCATCTCCTAAGAGTATGCTATGTCAGAGCAGGAGTTCGCTGAAGAACAATAAAAGAATGATGCAGGGCTCACATCAGCACTGTGTGAGCAGAGTTCCTGTGGGATTTTAGGTTGTCCATGCTTAAGTAGCTTGGATTTGTGTGTTCCATGATCTTTTTTATCTTCTGCCTTTTGGTAATTTGTAATATTGAGAGACAGTGGCTGGAAACTGTTGGGATTCTATATTACATCTATATTATATTTTAGTAGGTTAATACATAAATAGTTAGCATGTTAGTAAATTGTAATGTTAGTGTGTTGAATAATGTTGTTTAGTCTTATTTTTCTGTGTTGGTAGTTCAGTTTAGATGTGTGTGGGATAATTTTTGGCAAGGTAGTTGTAGGGTGGTTGATGGGAAGAGCCTCTTACAAAGCCAATGCAAACAATGTAATATTCTCCAGATGAAATCAATGTAATATAGTTTTATTTGGTGTTATTCTCTGCAATATGATTTACTCTTACATTATTTGTGCTTGCAATTTCAACATGGTATTAGAGCAGTTTGATGATTCTTGAAGATGGTAAAGAGGAGGAAGTGCGGGGCTTATCTTGAGTCAGATTTTTGCTCAGCAATTTAAATTATATTTATTTGGAGTGCATTTTAAGCATTGTGCTGCTGTTGTTGTCTATCGCTTGCATGAGGAAATTGTAGAAGAGAGACAAAGGTGCTAAAGTGGAAGTTTGTTTGCTGCATATAAGATAGTGTTTTGCATCGAGTGCAATAATTTGGAAGTGTGTGATATCAGCGTCTTCTTTCCAAGTCTGGCCATTATTGTACATAAACCAATTTTTTTGCTTAAAATAGTTTAAACCTTGTAAAATGATGTCAAAAGTTAGTTTTTGGGCAAATCAAGTATGGGCTTTTAGTCAGTTTGATGTTAATAAGATACTAGGGTTTCTAGACCCTTGTTTTTAGGGAAAAAACCCTAAAAATTGAAACTTTTCAGAATTCTAAGTTGCCGAATTGTGTGCGGATACTGGTACTGGTACGTGGGTATGGCAAAATTTGGGGGAGGTATGGGTACAGGTACGTCCGTACAAAAAATATATAAATAATTATATATACACTATTAATATATAATATTTATTATATATACTGTATTAAGAATAACTGAATAATTATAGATACATTCTTAAAAATTAATATAAAGCTATACTATATTATAATTATTAATAATAAATATTGAAAAATAAAAAACAAATTAAAAGTACTTTTCAAAACCTTCTAAGATCAATATAATATTCATAATATATAATAATAAATATTAAATAATATTAATCTTAATAAATAACCAATTTAATCATAATGAATATAATTTAATATAAATAATATATAACTAACAAATATTTATATATCAATAAATTAAATTTAATAAACAATAATCTTCATTTATAATAATTCTTATATTAATAATTGTTATATATCATATTAAATTTAATAAAATTGCTTCCCAATCAAACTACCCAGAAAAGAAGCAGCTGCGAGAGGATGTTGTCTTCTTGACGATGTGTTGTGCACGGATGTGCAGAAGGAAGAGCTGCCTTGGCCGACCACGCAAATAAGAGTTGCCTGCGGTCTCCAAGAAAATAATGAGAGTTTCCCACTTTGCAACGGGAAAGGCCGTTCAGATCCTCTGGTCGCTTTCTATTTTTTTTATTCTTTTGTTTCTTCTGCTCCCAAGTGCACCCTCTCTTGGTCCTGCACATAGACTTGATGATTCTCCCTCTCCTACATGTCTTGCCGAATATCCAACGGTGAGTAAAGTGACGCAATGCTAAGGGAGAGAAAAAAATCCTTCAAAATTCGTGTTTGTAGATGAATCGCTCAAGATTTGGCTTTGAATTGCCTATTCATCCCTAGAATCGGTCAGATTCGACATACAAAACTGAAAAACGTTTTGGGTGGGAAAAATCCGTACCTAGGTCGAATCCAAAGCAATTCGATCCAGTATTCGATTCCGGTACGTTTCGTACTCGGAATCGGCCTTGTATGTGCAACGATTCGGTAACTTAGTCAGAATTGATTGAAAATTGTTTTGATTGGCTTATTTCACTTCATGATCACAATGGTGAAGTCAAATTCAGTTAAAAGCTAGTTTAAGTCTAGTGGGTTGTTTTCACTTGTTTAGGGGAGAAGTTAGGACCTCTGAGGTCGTTAATGGCAGATGGCCAGCTACGAGGTGTCGAAATCTAAGCTTAAAACACTCCAACAAAGATTCTATGGTGAGATATGTTCAAAATGATGCTTCGTCTCAGAGGGGATTTTTGTCGAGGTGAAAATCATCGAAATTTCTCTCTAGAAAGAAAAGAGCACCTGGAGGCCAGAGGCGCCCTAGATTTTAGAGGCCCAGATTACCTTTTTGAGATTTGTCATTTCCAAGATGACTTCTCCGGAATACTATTAGCTTCGCGATGAGCCTACCAGCCAATCCAAAAGATTTGTCTAGCACCTGAAATTGGAGATTGAACGAGAAACGAGGGAGATCAAAATTTGAATAACACTGGAGCAAAAAGCGCCCATGCTAGCCAGGGGTGCCCATCTATCTGAGGTAGCAAATGGAGGTTTCTAACCAAATGATACCTAGGATGTTTGTCTCAAACTAGATCTGGCTTTGCAACGAATCTGTCAGCGGATGAATCTGAGTTGCTGAACTACCATTATCAGGAGTCAAACATGAGGTTTTATCATGGTCAAAAATGTCAGAAAAGAGCAAAAACGCCCCTGGACGCCAAGGGTGCCCAAGGTTTTGGAGCCTTAAATTCAGTTGTTTAGATTATCTCAGATACTCATCCTATTCGTGACGCTTCCAGCTTTTCATTGAATATCTCAACCGGGTCATAAGACTTGTTAGCAGCTCGCAGTCAAGGATTAAGTGGATTTTCAGTTAGTTGAAAAAATGGCTAACTCTAGGAGAAAAAGCACTCTTGGAGGCCAGGGGCACCCAAGTTTTCAGCTGCCAGATGATGTTTTTAGGAAAAGTTCTTTCCAAGAGATTGTGTTCAGAACTGAGCCAGCTCCGTAGTGAGCCTATCAGCTAGTTCTGAAGTTTTGTCAGTTGCAAGAGAATACGAGATGAAGTAAGGTCAAAATCACCTTCAAATGATGGAAAGCATCCCTGGAGGCTAGGGGCATCTAGAATTTTGAAGGCTCAAAAGTCAGAATTAGGGTTTGTAGCCTCAAGGAGTTTCTTGTCAATTTTGATCCCGCTCTTCAATGAAACTATCAGCCAGTCTTTTGGATGCATCAGTCAATCAGAATCGGTGATCGAACATGGGCTCTGATGACGTTTGCAAAATTGAAAATTTCAAGAATTTGTTCAAGTTTGGAAAGATGACACCCAAGTCAAACTTTGACTCTTTGAACTCAAGTGCATGGGCCGCCCCAAAATGGAGTAGTTAGTTAACTGAATTAAAATAATATTAAAACTTCAGTTGCACTTCTCAAGTCGACTTCAACAGGACTTAATTCTTGCTTGCAAATGGGGAATTTAATTTTGCATGCATAAACAACTGAAGTGCATGGAGGTGGTGCCCAAATTAGGGTTTACTTCATCTAGTTAACTAAATCTAAGGTCCAATCAAAAGGTGGCGCCCAATTTAGGAATTTGCGTGCATTTGTGTCGCCTTTCTTCATGAATTTTATTTATTAAAGCATTTGGGTGTCCATTATTCTCATCACAAGTGGAAGCAAACACATATTTTCTCAAGCAAGCAAAGACCTGAAGGCACTATGGGTGATTTTTTTTAGTGTTCTTCATAGTGCAAGGTCCAGATTGTTCAAAGGAATTATTTTCCAGACTTCATTGTTCGAGTGCATGCAAACTTCATCAAATCGAATTCAAGACATATGCGTCTTTTCCAGAGGCAAAATAATAACTTCTATTTTCTATCTCTAAAATTCTTCTATCCTTGTCTTAGGTTTTCTCTCGCATGTCAAAGTAAGCGCAAAATATTCAGAATCTGGTCATTTGGGTTCATTCAATAGAACACCAGTAGCAAAACCCATGTTCTAGAATTTTTCGAGGAAATTGCCCTATTGCTTCCATTTTTGAAGCACTGTGCTTTTTTTGAAGATTCTTTTGCATGTGGGCCTAAAACTCAATTTTTTGAAAAATGGAGGATCTAGGTGTGTTTAGCTCATCAACACCTACAAAACCCATGTTTCAGTTTTTCTCGGGAAAAAATTGCCCTCGGAGCCCCTACAGCTACTGCAATTGTCAATTGAAAATCCTTTGCATGCCTTAGTAAAACTCAATTTTTTGAATTTTTGGCAATTTGGGTTTGCTTAAAATATAATTCTCTACAAAACTCATGTTTCAAAATTTTCCGAAATTTTTCCCTCAATTGGCTATTTTTAGCCTCATCCAGAGCCATTTTTTAGTTTTTTATGAAGTTTGCTCAAACATATCCGACTATACAATCAAAAGTCTAGATTTTCAAAATGCAATTCAACCCAATAGATACAAGGTCAAATTTGTCTTAGTTCACGACTTTTTGAAAACCTCTGACACAAACTTGGGTCACGTTTATCCAGTGGTCAAATTGAGCACGTTGGAAGGCACTGGCAGCACTACAATCAAGAATCTTGAGTGTTCTGGATTGCTAGTAGCGGCATCTATTCCCATCACAGTGGCCGATATTGAGTTCGTTGTTGCATGCATTAAGCATTACAACTCATCCACGAGACAAATCCGATCAGTATATGGGCGAGTCATTTGCAGCCTCAAGCCGAGAGACGTCGAGAAATGCTTTGCCATTCCACCTCGTTCAAACAATTTTGCTAGTCATAGAGGAATGCGACAAGATATGGCATGGAGACACAGAAAGATCTCAGAGAAAGGTTGCTCAAAGATGGCTAAAAGAAAAGAAAACCAACTTGTCAAAGAAGGTTGGGTGTGGAGAGTTCAAGGACGAGATTGCTATCTTGATTACTTTGCTCAACCGGGTTACAGGTCAAGAGGAAGCTCATGTTTTCCGACTGTGGATGTTCTATGTCATCAACCAGATTATCCATAATAAGGAACACTTTGATTGGGCTATGTTGATCAGTGAGTGTCTTCACCAACAAATCATAGGATTCCTTAAAATGCACAAGATTCACATGGTCTCTTATTTGGTCTATTTAATTGCATTCCAAGGCAATTTTAGAACTTTGAAGACCAGTGGAACTCTTGGCGTTCAGCATGTACATGAATACTTCCCACAATTGGAGTTCTCAAAGGCTGAACAGGATTTCAAACAAGTGAATGATCACTTCATAATGAAGACAATCAGAGACCTTGATAATGAGATGCACATTAGAATTTTACTAGAGGCGAAATCAGCAATGGAGAGTTGGGCGGATTGGGTCATCCAATTTCCCAATTTCACATATATTCGAGTGTATGGTTACACCGAAGAACCTTTGATGCTACCTAGATATCCTTCAGACAAGGTCCTATTCATGGAGTTCCTAAGACAAGCTCAAGAGGTTCATACTTTTCTTCGCAATTGGCACAAGCAAGCATTCACCTTTCCATTTGGACTAGGTATATACAAGTGTAGAACAATAGTTGATTGCAAGTAGATGACCAACGAGTTGTCAAAAATCCATCTCAAGTACCTCATCGAGAAGCGCTCCTATGATCCTTTGGGTCACTATGCAACATGGTTGGAGTGAAGTCAGTCACACAAGCCAACACTTGAGGACTTTTGGGTCAACTGCGAAGATGAATTCGAAGTGTGCTGACGTCACTTCTACAGACTTACTCTTCCTCAGCTTGCTGATTTTCTATTAGAAGACGTTGAGGGTTTGTCAAATGATGACGGAGAGGTGTTACTTTGCACATTCGTCAAGGATCAAGTTGCTCGCCAACCACTTTGACAACTGGATTGGTACGCTAGAGAGAGTACTTCAATTGAAGACCTATCGAGAGGAGTTATCAAAACTAGCATTCACTTCTTGGACAACAAGAGGAGGCAGAAGGCAATTTTAGTTATGGAGCCGCCAAAGGTGTTTTCTTCACTGCCTTCTACATCAAGGTCGAGACCCCGAGTTAAGGTTATCATGAAACCTCCTAAAGGTGTTAAGGTTAGTGGAAAGATGAAAGGAAGGAGCTCAGATCAATCAAAGAAGGCGTCAAAAGTTCCAGTGGAGCCAATGGTGCAAACTGAAGTTGGTTCTTCATCTCCTAGTTCGCCATTTTCTCCACAGTCACCTCCCATTTAGATTGATATTGGCTTGGAGCTAGAATCGCCAGTTCATGAAACTTCAGTACTAGTTAATCAACCAATGGTTGACACAGCAGCAACAGTTTCTCCTTGAGAAGTTAACATTAATCACTCATGTTGGCTTGAGAAGACTCTGGGAAGGAGGCGAAAACCTTCATAGATCAGCTTGATCTATCTGAGTTTGGCAGTCCCTATCAGGATAAGTCAAACAAGAAGATCAAGAAGCAAGTGCATATAGAGAAGACTCTTGAAGCAAAGATCATTGTTGAAGTTGCTACACCATCGGAAGGCAAGAGTTTGGATGAAGTTGAAGTTGGTGATTTCACCTTCGTCAAAGCTAATTTGGGCAGAAGCACTCGACACATGGATGTGAGCCTTTTCAAGATTGCTGCTAGTAATCATGAAGGACGGAGAAGACAAGGCAACCCTCAAGGTTGAAAACAAGCAACTCCAGCAGTACATCTCGGATCTTCTTCATGGAACCGCAAGCAAGGCACCTATTCTTCTGCAACTTTGAGACACCTACAGATCAACAAAAACTGGGTTGGTTAGTCAATCATGGAAAGCTCTTGGAGAAATGGATTGAAGATTTCATTATTGCAAGTAGATACCTCCTCATAGAAATGTATCAATTGAGGTATGAAGAACATGATCTTCGTCAGGGAATCCAGTGACTTGAATTGACTATAGCAGAGGGCAAACCGAAGGACTTGATTCTCATTTCTCAGTTGGCAGTTGCCTACGACGTTGTTGTAGCAGATAAAGATAAAATAAAGCTTTTCGCTTGGAGAGAACAACACCTCTTCAAAGTGGAGACATATGAGAGAATCTCTACAAAACTGGCTGCAATCAAAGAAGATGTTGCCGATGCTCTCAAACTCATCAGCGGGTTTATCACCCAGATTCTGTGCCACTATCTTCATGAGAATGGTACCTACACTGATCTTGATGTTGTGCAGACTGAGTTTAAGAATCCGGTTCATGATGGTCTTGATGGTGATCCTGTGGCATCCAAGTTGAATCACTTCTCAGTGATGTCAATTAGCTTCAACAAGGTAGCTGAAGAGGTCAAAGAATGCTAGAGAATGATCAAGGATGGACAGAAGGAGTTGAGCAGACAATCTATCATTTTGGATAGTGTCATAGTGCCAGAAGATGAGACAGTTAATGAATTTTTGGAGGAGATGATGGCGCATGATGATCTAGAGTAGACAAACAGTTAGATCCTACAGTGTACCTGAAGATAGAGTCATAAGCAGCAGTCAACTCAACGTCATTCTTGAGTTTTGATTGCTGGTTACATGCATGTTTATCTCATCTTTGGAGGAGGTCGGACTTTCAGTTAGGATCCAATTAATTGATGTTAGTTATTAGTTGACTTTCATTTCAATAAGGACTTGTGTGTTGCAAATGTCCATTTATTTTGTATTAATTCAGTTAACTGAGGTAGTTTTCCAGTTAACTATTAGGTTGCATACAGTTAGACTTCGAGAATAAACTCTTGCATGCTTGCAAGACTGAGTGTAAACTCAAGGAGATTTTAGGGTTTCCTACTCCTTGAAGTTCTATAAATAAGAGCACCCTTGCTCATTTGTAATTAACTTTTTCTGCAATAGCAAATTGTTGAGCCACCTTGCCATTCAATATTGCTATTTTGTATTTGTTCACTTAGTTAAATATAATGTTGGTTTGATCGTTCATTGTGTGCATGTCTCGTTATGCAATTTGTTGTCCCAGTTTTATTCTTGTTGTGATTAATAAGCTTTGTTTCATATCTACACCTCGGATAGAGTATTTTACCTCCTTGGGAATTTAGAAATGAAGATTATCGTTTGATGTCGTTTCTAGTAATCTTGTTTGCAGCCTCCACCTCGGATAGAGTATTTTACCTCCTTGGGAATCCTGTGATCGAGCTTGTTGTTTAATGTTTGCTTCTAGTAACCTACTTTCAGCCTATACCTCGGATAGAGTATTTTACCTCCTTGGGAATCTTGAAAACTAGTTTACCGTTTGTTGTCGTTTTCAATAACCTTTATTTCAGCCTACACCTCGGATAGAGTATTTTACCTCCTTGGGAATCCTGTGATAAAGTTTATCGCATACAAATTCCCCACTCCTAAGTCCTCATGCTCTATTTCTCTTGAGGAAATACGATAGTTTAGTGTTAAATTAGTTGTAGTTAACATCTGCAAAACTAGAGAAAAACCTTAGCTGTAATGCATTGGTTTTCTTAACCTTGTGCCTCTTCCAACTGAGTAAAAAAGATAGGATTTAGAATAATTTACTTTTTCACGCATATCAGCAAAAGAGGGAGCTTCCCCTCCTAATTTGAAGAGCAGTTCAACTGTGCATAGTTGTCTGTTGCCAATATGCACTCTAGAGGTGCGAATTGTAACACCAACAACCATGAATGTCGCAGGCCACCAAGTGTGGAATTTGGGAATTATTTGTTTTTGAATGCAGTAGTTGTGCTTGAAGGTGTTTCTAGGCAAGCCATTGCCTACCCTTGCACTCAAAGACTGCTACGTGTGGTGTATAATTTGATTTTTTTGTGTTTGATGTATGGGTGCAATGGATGTGCGTTTGGACCTGCAAGGAGTTGGTGGCTAATCATGTTAGTGTTGTTCTCACTAAAGATGGGGCTGTTTCTTCTATGCACAATATATTCATTTGAATCTCATGTGTCAAAAACCAGAATAGGATTCTACTTGCCAAGACATAGATTCAATTAAGTTTGACAAAGAGGGTTACATAGTGCTGCTATTCACCAAGAAATGATTTGTTAACATAGTGTTGGTTACAGGATTAGTTACCTTTCACTATTGCTGGTTTGATCTTTCTATTCATGTTGGTAGCATCAAGAAAAGATCCTATTATCCATCCTGCAAAGCTCTTATCAGCACAAGAATGATTATTGAAGCATTTGATTTATCCCACATTGGGCAAGTGTAATGAGTAAAGTCGTTCATAGCTGATTTTGCCTGGAAGTTTGGTTATCCCATTTGGGGACCACGAGTGATTGGCTAGTTGGTGAGATTTCAGTTTGGCTTTTTGATAAGTTATTAGTTGTGCAATGAGGGAATTGGTATGAAGTTTGGTTGTTATTGAGATACCTAATGTGTTTCATTGATGATTCTTTACATGGGTAAGTGCTGAGTTTGTAAGTAGAAGAGTTCATGCTTCCATTTTTTATAACTACATTTGTCCTGCTCATTATGACTTCCAGGATTAGAGTTTATAAGAACCCCTACTTTCAATTTGTTGGAGCACAAAATTAGATATTTTTTGTCAGTTATCTTGAAGTAATAAGGATTATTATTGTGATGGGTGCATTATTGGCTGAAACTGACACCATGCATTATGCACATGAGCACTTTGTTGTACCCAAAATAATTTTTCTGGCATTCTGCTTAAATTGAGCTAAACAATGTAAAAATGCCATCAAAAGTATGTTTTAGGTCAAAGCAAACATAAGGTCTTTGTGGGTTTCTATCAAGGAACCTATTGTTAAAATTCTAAAAAACTGAAAATTAGGGTTTTATGCCCCTATATTTAGGGAAACCCTAAAAAATAGGACCTTCCCGGAAATGATTGAAAATGATTTTGATAGGGTTAATTGACTTCGCAATCACATTGATCAAGTCATAATCATCAAAAGATATGTTTTACTCTAGTGGGTCTATTTCTATTTTTCAGGAACGAAGTTAGGAGCTCCGTAGCCATTAATGGCAAATTGGCCAGTACCAGGTGCTAAAGGCTAAGCTTCAAGAAATCCAACGAAGAAGCTATGGCAGAAAAGGATGAAAATGATGTCGTTCAACGAAGGAGATTCTCAAAACGGAAAAGGCCAAAATTTGGCTAACTCTGGAAGGTGCACGTTTTGCTACCAAGGCAAAACAACTGCCAAATGCCATAAAGGTGCCCCTCTTGAAGAAAAGCGCCTTTGGATCTCAGAGGGCAAATGAAATCACCTTGCATCTTCAGATCATTCATCTCCTTCACGTCCATGTTGTCTTGACAACGCAACCATCAGTCAGATCATCTGATTCAGGGATCAATGGCCAATCATCAGCGAAGTATGGAGGATCTACAAGTAGTAAATATGTCAAATCATAGTGCTTCATGGTAAAAGCGCCCCTGCTAGCCAGGGGTGCCCCTCAGTTCAAGGTATCAGATGAATCCATCAGCAGCTGCTTCATACATGACATCTTTTCAGCTTCCTCCCAGCTACATGATCAATCTGACAGCAAGTTCACTGGACACGCCAAACGATCACACGTTGAAATCAAACAAAAAAAGCCAAAATTGGAGATTGAAAGGACAAGCCAAAATTGGCTAAGGACAGAGGAAAAGCACCCCTCTTGGAGAAAGGCGCCCTTTCTTTAAGGCATGCAGATGTAGCCTGAATGCTTACTGCTCTCTAGAACAACCTTCTCAACTACGATCAATCTCGTCAACGAGACAATCAGCAAAGACATTTGACAGTTGAATCACCTGATGATAGAGATCAAAGAAGGCAGTTTAGAACACAGTCAAAACCAGTCAAAAGGTGAAAGGCGCCCCTATTGGCCAGGGGCGCCCTTGAGCTTGAAGGGCATAAACTCACTGTCAGCAACTGAGAAGTCAGTCATCCTATGCAGGACCGAGTTGGCTACACGATGCATCGTCAAGCAGAGTCATCTAACTCATCAATCAACAGGAACATCATATCAAAGCACAAAGGGTCTGAAAAGGCCAAAACGAAGAACAACCAATGAAAATTGACTAAGGCACAGCCAAAAGCGTCCCTCTTGAAGAAAGGCGCCCTTCATTCTGGAGGTCCAAACTCAGTTTCCTGAGTTAATCTCTCCCAAGCATATCTCATCAGGTTGATCCCATCTTGACAACAAATTTATCAGCAACTACCAAAGATCAACTGAGCAGCCAGGATCAAAGGTCAAACGAAGGCACTTCAGCTTGCAAAAATGATCAAAACTCCAAAAGGGACGCCTAAGAAAGTCAAAAGCAAATGTTGACTTGAGTTAACTAATTTTGGAGGCAAAAAGAGGCCAAACACTCCACAATCAGTGGAAATCACCTTTTTGAACTCCAAATCAGGCTCAATCATGAGTTGGATGCCCAATTGATGCTTGCAACTCCAAATTGACATATCAAAGCATCTAGGCATCCATTATTCATTATTTCTTTGCAGGTTGAGGAGCTCAAGAACGGATATTTTTCTTCTCCAACATTTTTGAAGATCTGACAGAGGGGTTTTCACCGTTCTTCATATTTTTGAAGATCTATTGTATAGAGGGACTATTTATCAGAGTTTGCCTCAAAAGGCATAATTCTTCCAGATTGACAGTCGATAACTTTCTAATTCACCTTCTATCTACTTCCTCTATTTCTGTCTAAAATTCTTGCATGTTTGAGAAAACAAGAGATAATCACAGATCTAGCCAACTGGGTATGATCAACGTAGCTTTTTCTACAAAACACACATGTTAGATTTTTCCAGAAAAAGTAGCCCTGCTGCCCCTATTTTTAGGGTTTCCGAAAAAAGTCATAATTTTGAAAAACAGACAAACTGGGTTTGTTCAGCTCTGAAGCATGAACAAAACCCATGTGTTGGATATTTCCGAGAAAAAACACTTTTTGGTGCCTTGCTGCCTCTGCCACCGAAGGGCTCTTGCATGTCATAGAAAAACACTTTTTTTCGAATTTCTGACGATATGGGTTTGTTTAGAGAATTATTCTCAATAAAACCCATGTCTCAGAATTTTTCGTAAAAATTATCGGGGCAAGGCTATTTTTAGCAATTCTAGAAAAAGTTGTCCGAGCAGCATCGTGTGCACAGTCAATCTTCATCCCAAGACGAATACAAGACCAAAATGGTCTTACTCCATGATTTTCTAAAAACGGTTGGCACCGATCTGTGTCGGGCACACCCAGAGGTCAATCTGGACAGATTGACAAGCATAGACACAAGTCCACAGGTTCCATAATGGTTTCACCTCGTTAATTTGATTGCCTTCCAAGGCCAGTTTAGAGGATTGTAACCGTTGGAATTTTATACATGCAGCAAGTTCACGTGCATTTCCCACGGTTGGAATGATCGTGGTCAAACTTTGCGGTTTCATCATACAACACTCTTCCATTGAGAAAGATCAACCTACCTTCTATGTCAAAGTGGAAACACGGACAAAAAGAAAAGGAGTAACCCTCCTAAGGGAAGCAAAATGAAGGAGATGCATACATCAAGTTGCTGACAAGCGACAAGCTGACAATTGACAGACATGTAACGGCCTCCGTATGAAGAAGTCAACGAATGAACAAAAGCACCATTGACCAATGATGATGAGGTGTCAAACACCTCAAGAAGGACGTCCTACCCTCCAAAATAGCAATAAATACGATTGAAGTCAACTTGATGCCCCTTTCCAAGTTGACTCCAGATCTCCATAGATCATACATGTCAGATCCCATTGATCTAGGATGTCTAATTGACTCCCACGATTTGTGGATCTCAGATCTCCTTTAAAGGTGGATGTCTATTTTGGAGACATATTTGTAATTTAAGTTCACTTTAGTTAGGTGTCAGTCAACTGAGGTAGACTCCTAGTTTGACTTTTGTTTAGTTTCAGTTAATTGAAGTAGATTTCCAGTTAACTGCTTGCTCACCTACTTTTAGACATAGGAATAAATCTTGTTGATTGGCAAGAACTGATTGTTAACTCAAGGAGATTTTAGGGTTACCTACTCCTTTGAGTTTCTATAAATAAGAGCCTTAGGCTCATTATTTGTTTAACCTTTATTTGCTAAGCAAAATTGCTACGCCATTGTTGCCAGAGTTATCTGGTTCATATTTGTTCTCTCTTGGATGAGAGTTTGTTGGTTGATCATAATTGTGCATGATTTCATGCCTTTGCTGTCCCAACCTTTGTATTCTTTGGAGAAGCTTGAAGAAATAAATCAGATGGCGCATGCTTGCTTGATCTAAATATTTGATTTCTTTCAAAGTCTTGTTCTAAATAGTGTATTGTTTCAATCTCCTCCTCAGACAGGTGTCGTCACCTCCTTGTATATTTTGTTATCAATTACTATCGTTTGATGTTGTTTAATAAGTTGTTTTTCAGCCTACACTTTGCACAGGTGTCGTCACCTCCTTGGGAATCCTGTTAGCCGAATCATCGTACTTTGTTGTTTCCAGTAAGTTGTTTCCAAGCCTATACCTCGAACAGGGGTTCCTCCCCCTTGGCAAGTCTCAGATCCAGCCTACCGTATAGAGTGTTTACTTGCATCAAACCTTATCTTGGTATATATCCAAGAGTTCAAAGCCTTGCCCATATTCCACTGAGATAGAGGGTTCAAGTAATCCAACCCATCCATTTTGCTCCTACGCCCTCATGCTTTGTTTATCTTGAGGAGGTAGGATAGTCTAGAAGCTAGATAGTCGTAGTTGAAAATTTGCGGAAACTAGAGAAAAAGCTTAGCTACGACGCATTGTGTTTATGCACCCTTGTGTCCTACCGCTGAGTAAAAAATATAGGAATCTTAGTACGCCCCCTTTTTTACATAGAAATAATCAGCAAAGAGAGATCTTCCTCTCTATAATCCGAAGAGCATGTACTAACACACTTGCAATAGTTGTCCGTTTCCAATAAGCACTCCAGAGGTGCTAGTTGAAACGCCAACACACTTACATATGTATCACATTACTTTTTGCTCCTATTGGAGATTCTATTGCTGCATTTGGTGAGTAAGCACTAAGCGATCAAAAAGGAGGTTGAAGAATTTTCCCGTCTTGAGCTAACTTCTCACTCCAAGATAATCAACTATTTGAGAAGCACCATTAATTTGTTTCCCTTCTTGGAGTAAAGGTGGGTTGGTGGTACTTGGCAGTATTTGTGGATAGTGTAATCTTTGGAAGGGGTGTGGATAGTTTATCTATATTTATTAGTTTTGTTCCTGTTGTACATTGGAGAGATTTGTTCCTTTTTGGCATTGGAGGAGGGATTTTGACACTCTTAGAGGAGGGCGAACTTTGAAAGAAGAGTTGTTCTCTCATTGTGTGGGTATTTGAAGGATTTTGACATTCTCAAAGGGAAGTTTTTCTCTCATTGTGCATGAAGATTGAGATTTGTTCTCTCATGTGGTATAGAAGATTTGCAAAGTTACTTGTTCAATAGTCAAGACATCTACTAATGTGATTAGTTTGGTGTGTTCTAAGTGAGCTAGGAGATTTGATGGAGTTACTTCATCAAATTTACATTTGGGGCTGTTGTTTTTAGGCCTAGTGCATTGTTCCTTTGTTTATATTGATTTAATAAGGGGGAGAATGTTGGGATTTTATATTACATCTATAGTATAGTTAGTAGGCTAATAAATAAATAGTTACTTCCTCAAATCTCAAAAGCCCTCATTCGATAGGAGTGGTATTGGGACAAAGTTCTAAATCATCAAAGAAATAAAATGAAGAGAAGAAGTATATTGATGATCTTAAAAGTCGCATCAAAGATGAAATCAGCAAAAAGGAGAACCGAAAGCCAATCATACCTTTAGAAGCCAAGAATGACATAGTCAAGAAGCCCTTTCCATCAAGGCAAACTCATACGCCCAGATTCTATCATTCCTTCTTTGGTTATTGCTTTTTGTGTAGTCAATTTGGTCATAAGGCAACAAATTGTAGAATGCATCCATGAAATAACTTCTAGGCATAAAGCAATGGATTATGGAGCATGGAATAAGAACAAAAGTCATGGGTTCATAAACAAAAAATTTAACTCATTTGCTCCTCTTATGGATTACAACATCATTTGCTACAAGTGCAACAATTTTGGGCATACAACAAAATTTTGTGGAAGTGGCCTTGTAGAACCTTCCAAGCAAAGTAAGAAGGAGGAAATAACAATCAAGCAAATAGAGGAAAATTCAAAAAATATGGAGAAAGAAGAAGGAAGAAGAAAAGAAAGAAAAACTCATGCTTGTTCAAGCAGCCCTTCACGCATGAAACAAAAGAGATCAATGGTATATTGATAGCAGTTGTTCAAAGCACATGATAGGTGATAAGAGTGAATTTCTTACTTTCAAACAAGTGAATGGTGGATTAGTGAAGTTTGGAGATAATGCTTTTGCAAAGATATCAGGGAAAGGCACTCTTAGCCTTGATAATGGTAAAACAAAAACCGAAAATGTGCTATATGGAGGGGTTGTGACATAATCTTCTAAGTGTAAGTCAAACGTGTGACCAAGGGCACACTCTTACATTTCTTGCGGAAAGGTGTGAATATAGCAAAGCAAGGAAGCAAGCGGCAAATGCCAAAAGAGCAGCTAACAATCTCTATGTTCTTAGTGAGACTGAAGGAGAAAGATGTATGAGTCAAGAAGATGAAAGTCGGTTTTGGCACAAGAGAATGGGGCAGATAAACTTTGACAATCTTGTGAAGATAAGTCGTAAGGAAGCTATGAGAGACATGCCAAAGATTTCAAAGCCCTCAAACATCACTTGTAAGCAATGGCAACTTGGGAAGCAGACTAGAGTGAGTTTTAAATCAAAGGAAAACTCTACATTGAAACTGTTGTAGCTTTTACATACGGATCTTTGTGGTTCAACTAGAACAAAAGGTATGCAAGGAGAAAGGTATTTTATGTTGTTGATTGATGAGTACTCTAGAATGACTCGAGTCACATTTTTAAAAGAAAAATCTGAAGCCTTTGACAAGTTTAAGGCATTCAAAGCCTTAGTGGATAATGAACAGACCTAAAGATCAAACGTCTTAGATCAAATAGAGGAGGAGAATTCACTTCAAATGAGTTTGAAGACTTCTATGAAAAGCATGGGGTAATAAGACTTTTTTGCTGCAAGAACTCCAAAACAAAATGAGGTTGTGGAAAGGAAGAATAGAACAGTCCAAGAAATGACTAGAGCCATGCTAAATGAGTCCAAATTACCTAACACATTTTGGAGAGATTCTATTCATTGCTTTATCTTTTAGCCTTGGAAAGCCTTTTCCATTGATGTCAAAGGGGGAGGAGTAGAGTGACGGAGAACATTTCAGTTAGGGGGAGAAGTATGGTCCTGTTGCATTTACAGATTTTCTTTTGCAGGGTTGCCATCAATGACAAAGGGGAAGATTGTTGGAAAATTGTTGTCATTGATGTCAAAGGTCGAGGAAGGAGTTCGTGGTTGAATGTTGGTGGCCATGCTTTGGATCAAAAATTAAAATGAAATAAATATTCGTGTCCCCCCTTGGTTGGCACACCTCTTGGGGAAGTAACAAAAATAAATAAAAATTGTGATTTAATTTATTTTGAAGTGGGCTGACCCTCTCAAGTGGTGTGACCCGTTTTTGGGGTTTTATTTCTGAAAAAAATAAAAAAATAAATATAGGGGTCGAACCCCTATCGAAGTGTTCGAGGTAGAGATGAAAGGTGCATTTAAAAGGAGTTGCATCCATTTGCAAGGTATGTGTTGTTTCATAAAATCGCCTCCCTTGGTGAGAATATTTAAAGAGGTTGTGTAGACTATTTGAAGTCAAGCAATTCATTGAAAATCATTCAAATAAAGAGCAGATCAAAAGGTATAAGTGCAGATTTTTGAAGATATATGAGCAGAATAATGAGAGACACTTGAGCAGATCTATGAACAAATTTATGGCAGATTTTGTAAGTGATTTAAAGCAGATTTTGATGACTTCATGAGCAGATCTATGAGAGATACTTGAGCAGATCTATGAGCAAATTTATGGCAGATTTTGTAAGAAATTTAAAGCAGATTTGTGAGCAAGTTTTTGAGCAGCATATTAGAGCAGATCCGAGAAGAAGTTTCACATAATTATTATATTGTTCATTTGGAGGTTGGTGCCTCCTAATCAAGGAGATCGGGAAGTTAGTGCCTCTCATAGAAGAGATTGGCGTCTCTTGCTGAGTTGGTGCTCAGTGGTGGGGATTGGTGTCTCTTGTGGGTTGGTGCCTACAAAAGAAGCCTTGTAATTGAAGAGGTTGGTGCCTACAAGAAGATCTATATAAGCGATGTTTTGTCGTGGTTTTTTCCCACAAGGGTTTCCACATAAATCGTGTGTTCGTCTTGTGTTCCTTATTGCTAGATCTTGCATGTGTGTTATTGCTATGTATGATTAAGTTTTGAAGTATTACTGCTGTGATATTTTTTTTAAAAAGTAAAAGATTGTTGTTATATTGATTCATCCCCCCTCTCAGTATAATTGAGTGCTCTTTAGAATAATTTTTTTAGTATTATATTGTCAGGTTTGGTAAGTCTAGGTTAGTTGTGTTTAGTGGTGAAAAGAGGAGGATCTAAACTAAATGGCTTAATCTAATCAATCTTTCCACCTAAACATTGGAAAGCAAAATCAACTAAGGGTTTATGCTTGGCTACCGTCCTCAAGGAAGAGCCTAATGGGTTTTGGTTCCTTTGTTGTAAGTATAAGGATTGATAGGATAATGCAATGAATTAGGCTAATTGAATGATAAAATTGAATAAACTAATTGAATGTAGGGATTCCAAGACCGAGAGATAGAAACAAAAGACAGATCCATAAAGGAAACACAAAGAGGAACTTGGCACAATAGGCTGAGACGAACTGTCATGGATGTCAGTGTGTTGCATGGACACTGGCCACCTTGTTGAAGTCTGAAAGATGCCAAAAATTAGGGCTGGTTGCTCGTACAGATCAAACACAGTCTGCACACTTGCAATTGAGGAAATCATGATTCAGTGTGCAAATATGCACAAACAATTAACATACCTTAATCCATCAATGATGAGCTAGTAAGGATAAGAGATAGGTTTTAGGAATCTCCAAAATTAGTTGATATGCCGAATCTTCCCTCCATAATAGCGACCTAGACACCTGCAAAATGGAAAGAGGAAAAGGGTTGTGTTGTATAGGGGCTTGCCTCAATCAAACATTGTGTTGGTGTTCCCACCTCTAGAACAACAATGATGATGATAGAGAGTGCATACTCGCCATGAGTAGAGGCTAAATAAGTAATAGTGATAATGATAATTAACACAAGGACGAACCTTACCACATGAATGTGAAACCCTTGTTAGATCTATGTCACCACACAAATCGCACACAAGGAGAAGGAAAAGGTGTCTTTGAGACCTTGCAAAACTTTAGTGCATACCCTAATAATAATAAATAAGAAAATCAGTTTCTTTTATTCAAGGCAGATCACATCATTCCAATGAGATCATTTAATCATGGTAGTGCTGCAATTAATAGAAAGTGGATGACCTCGTTGAGAAAATCCAACTTAATATTGTTTGAGGCCTTTTTGAGATGGATGACCTCTTGTGGAATATTATAATTAATATTATATGAGGTCTTTTTGACAGAGGTCAACCCTCTTGATGTGTTCGCCCAACTTGGGAAAAATAAAAATAAAAATAAATTTATTCATGTGCAAACTTGGCTGAGCCTCCTTGAAGGATTGCCTCCCTTGGGTGAAGAGGCATAAGGAAGGTATAAATAGAAGTTGTGTGTGGGGTAAATGAAAGCAAGCAATTAAAGAAATATTATTCCTGTTTTCAGCAGATTTTTGAAGAAGAGAATATATGTGAAGAAGTTGTGAGCAGATTTTATGAAGGAAACTCTAGTGATTATCATCCATTGAAGAAGTTATATTCAAGAAGGCAATTTTTTGTTCATTAGAGGTTGGTGCCTCTCAATAGAAGAGATTGGTGTCTCTTGCTAAGTTGGTGCTTAGTAATAGGGATTAGTGTCTCTAGTGGATTGGTGCCTACAAAAGATTTGTTAAGAGAATTTTATTTTTGTGATTGGATTTGGATAGGAGATTTTTTTGTGGTTTTCTCCCGAAAGGGTTTCCATGTAAATCTTGTGTGATTGCTATTTTCATGGTTGTTGGATTTTAAATAAGAAATTTTTTATCTTATATTGATTCACACCCCCTTTTAGTGTAAATGTGTGCTCATCACATTTGGTTCAACATCATTTGAACCACAAGGAAATGCAATGACACTCCCACTTGGTGCATCATGTGTCGAATTGCATCATCATCATCATCTATAGTGACTCTAGCAAGCTCTGCAATAGATGCATCCAAGTTGGTACATTCAGGGGCTATGTCCCAATGCTTCGTTGCCCCTTCCTTTTAGTGATCTTGCTTATGTGATAGAAAACACAAGTTGGAATGGACATAAGCCAAGTCTTCTATTTTTTTCACAGCCAACCGGTTACGCTTCACTGAGTGGATAAAAGAATATGTACTCCAGTACCCTTCAACCAAAGAAAAACTTGCAACCTATTGAAATTGGAGTGAAAACCAACACAACTTTAAAATATAAAATGCAAAATAAGTAGAAAGAATGGTAAGTACTAAAGCCTACAATACAAATGTTATAAAATAAAAAATAAAAAAATACTTGTGATAGAATCTTGATTGAAAGAGGCTAGAGGAACAAATAATCTTGTCCATGGAGGCACCATCATGTACAGGCATCTTCTTTGTATTGGTCTTGAAGAGCCCAAATACTATGATCTCATTTTGAGATGAACCTACCAAACTCTTTCCTAACATTATCCACCACTTTTGGATTTGAGAAGAGTTTTTTGAATGCCAACTTGTACGCATTAGCAATTTCAATATCTCTATATGGTGCAGTTCTCCCTGGAAAAGCAAGTATATGTGGGCTATAGTATTTGGGAGATAATGCATATGCAAGGAGATGCAATAGTGTGGTCATCTTGTTCCAATGGTGATGAATGATTTTTCCACACTCAGGAGAAATGTTTCTTCGGGGTCATTCTCTTTTTGTGCTATTATGACCTTTATTTTTTCTATCATGGAGTCAATGACATCATAGATTTCTCCCAGACATGGCTGATTTGTAGCAACAAACTTGATCATACTCATGATAGGCTTGATGAAACTCAAGACATAGTCCACATGTTACATCCCACCCTAGTTTACAAAAACTAGTTTTTACTTGAGTAAATAATGCAAGGAAATCCATGATCTTGAAAGTTAATTATGCTATGATGATATTATGCAATGTTATGATTATGTTTTCCGAAAAAATTGTGTTTGTATTTGATGCTATGAATCGAATGAAATGAAATTACTATATTGATTATCAGGATAACTACCATTGTTTTTCTTGAGTGATAATGCAGGATTGAAATGTGCTAGACAATTTTTTCTTGGAATTTTCACAACACCACCAGCACTAAGCCAACTTATTAGCGTTAGCTCTCCAAAATAATAAGCAAACTGAAAACACTCAACACCAAGAATGTGCCCTAAAACTCGATGTGGGTGAGGGGCTAGCATACGATGGAGGTAAATGC
This sequence comes from Sequoiadendron giganteum, assembly GCA_007115665.2. Classification (NCBI taxonomy): domain Eukaryota; kingdom Viridiplantae; phylum Streptophyta; class Pinopsida; order Cupressales; family Cupressaceae; genus Sequoiadendron; species Sequoiadendron giganteum. The sequence continues at coordinate 628,104,236 of CM021105.1, read as the reverse complement.
TCACTAACTGAAAGTAAATTACAGCTGAAAGTAAAGACGCGGTGAACCAACCATGAACAATTTCCGCACTTCCACTAATTCAGTGGGGGGAAGAAATTACAAAACAAACTAATTCATCCGTTGCAGCAGGCATCCACTCGTGAGTGGGAATTCACCACTTTTCAGTGGGTACAAAGAGAGATTAACAAGTTCTTTTTCCACAGTGGCGGTAAACCATCCAAGGGTTACAAATGTGAAAACTTAACAGAAGTACAACAACAAATAAATGACTGGAACAGTACTACTGTTTACAGTCTTACAATCTGAAAATAACTGCAAAATTACAAGTGTTTTACAATGGTAACAAAGCACAACGATAGAAGATGATCGCCCACACTTATAATCTCTCTAATATTGAAACTGAACTTACAATACCCATGAGTCAAGGCGACCAGCTCCAAGTAAGAATTAAACCTCAAAACAACCACTAAATATGTTGCACAAATCCCAAGGCAAGCTGCAAGAAGTACGGCCCTAGAGAAGGTATGGCCTCTCTAGAAAATCAAAGCCAGCATAATAAAATTCTGATCTTTTGCAATTTGAGTCGCCCATAGCATAGAATCATGTAGCATCAATACCCATAATGAAATAAAATTTACCCAAGGAGCTGCAATCAAAAACGTCCTTCAGCCATGGCTGAACCAGCAAGCTCCAAACTGAAAATAACATCAAAATTCTCCAACAATGAAGTTCAATATGCACTTCTGAATGAAGCACACTCCCAAATGACCATCTAGGGAACCATAGTTTCAGGCTCAAAGAATGGAGTAATTTGCTAAGCTTTCCCTTAGCCAGATTCTGGATTTCAAACCAGCAGCATAACTTTACAATATTTTTCAAAGATGAGAATGAATGAGCAAAGCCTCAATAAATAAGCTTCAAATGGCAAATGAAACACTCTAAATTCCAAGAAGTCGAATCACTTTGTTGGCATAAAAACTAACACCTCTGGAGTGTAAGTTTGTACGGACAGCTATGCACACTACGTAATGAGTGCTCTTCAAATTAGGAGGGGAAGCTCCCTCGTTGTGCTGGAATGCATGGAATAGAAAAGTAAACTAAATCCTATCTTTTTGTTCTTAGCTGGTAGAGGAACAAGGTTAAGAAAACCTAGAACGTTGCAGCTAAGGATTTTCTGGTTTCACAGATCGTCTAATTACAACTAAGTTAACTTCTTTAAATCTATCCAGTTTCCTCAAAAATCAGAGCATGAGGAAATGGAGCAGGAATGTATTACACGATAAACTTCAGGTGCGGGCTCACAACATGAAGGCAAGGGAGGCACAACTATTTGCTTATCCGAGAAGAAGCTTATTAAAACAAACGAATATACGGTAAACTGGGTACAGCTTCACAACATGAAGGCAAGGTAGGCGCAACTATCTGCTTGGCTGAATGAGTTTACTGTCACACACATCAAACGATAAGCCTTGAGTGCAGATTCACAACGTGAAGGCAAGGTGGGCACAACTATTTGCTCTTCTGAATAGGCTCATGATAAACAAAACATAAGGTAAGCAATTGGGATAGTATATTGTATAGACGAAACACACATGCAATAACGATCAAACCAGCAACCCCATTTAACTAAGATTGAATAAACACCATGGTAATAACATGAAGGCAAGGTAGGCACAACTATTTATTATAACAACAATCACTCTTGAACAGATACAATAATAGCAATACTAAAGGCAAGGTAGGCGCAACATGTATGCTATCAAGCAAAAGTTAAATTGCAAATGAGCTGAATGCTCTTATTTATAGACTTCAAAGTGTAGGCAACCCTAAAATCACCTTGAGTCAACTACAGTCCTGCAAGACATGCAAGATCTTATTCCTAAACCCTAATTGAATGAAACTATACAATTAATTGGGAAACTATCATCAGTTAACTGAAACATCTAATCTAAATGGACAATGTGCAAGCATGCACGTTCTTATTGAAAGCAAGTTAATTGGAAAACTATCATCAGTTAACTGAAAGATCTAATCTAAACTCCAAGTGTATGTAGATGTTTCCAAGAAAGACATGGCATGCAATGCGTAACAACAAGTTAACTCGGAAAGAGGCATCGAGTTTAACTCTTGTATCTAATGTCTATCTTGAAAAAGGTGGGATGCCTTGAACTGAAGTTTACTGGCCTTGATCTCGAGCAATTAACCCATCCACGAGGTTATTGACTTCATCACTCTCTAGGGAACTGAGGCTCTAGCAAAGAATCCTATGTCTATGCAACATGTCTTCTCCATTAGTTACCTAACACTGAAACTCGCCTTTACTCCTGATTGCCTCGTCAAACAATGCTGACATGACTGTAAGTTGATCCATCTTACAGCCAATGGTCTCACCACTGAAAATACTGTGAATAAGTGCTTGGAGCTCTAATTGAATATTAGCAAGCTCAACATAGTCACCACCCACATGCTGATATAAGCATGGTAATCGAGACACAAAGTTTCTCACATACCGGAGTGTACTGGTAACATGCTCTCTGCTCTCAGCCAACTCAGATGCTATAGTCTCTTCTATCTTAGCCTTGAAGATTAACTGTGTTCTCCGAACGTAGACATCTTCCTTATCTTTTGCATCTGTGACTGAGTCAAATGACAACCCCAGGTTAGCAATCAAAATCTCATCCCTGGGTCTAATAACAGCTAAGTCACGTTCCTCATCTTGAAGTCCAAGACGAAGTTCACATGCATTGTACTGCAACTGGAATAGCTTTGAAAGTACAAAGCGGCCTCTAGCAACAAAGTCCTCCTCCCACTCGTCTAACCGCTTGCCATATGCAACCAAGTGATCAAGCTAACCCTGTTTTGCTAATGGTTCTAACATATGTGGAAGCGCGGTAACAACATCCCCTGTCCTATGTACTAGGCTAGAAATATACCGGTGAAGTTGTTGTATTTCAGCCTTGAGAGCTGATTTATCTTCTCCATCCTTCACCATTCTATCCTTTGCACTATCTGTAGCAACTTGTTGGAGGTCAATGTCCGTCTGACGAGTACTTTTACCAAAGTGGACTGTGATAACTTCAAAGTCTTGTGCTTCCATCTCGTCTAGACTCTTATCTTCTGGAGGTGTAGTAGTCTCAATAATGATTTCCTTATCTGCACTCCTCCCAATATGGATTTGTTTCTTGATCCTCTTTTCAGGCACATCTTGATGGTCATGATCGAAATCTGAATGATCAAGTACATAAGATGGTTGTCTCCTTTTTCTTCCCAGTTGACTCTCAAGCCAAGACGAATCCCGTCTAATCCCACTGGAATGATCTGTACTGGTCATAGGAAGATCTAATGAAAGTGAATGTGTAGAAGGGTCGCTGTGAGGAGGTGAATCCACGTCCAAATCAATGTGAATCGGACTGGAGGCTACTCTGGTGTTGGCGACGGTAAATGTGGCTGAACCTCAGGCTGTGGTGAACTTTGAACAACTTCTACGATAGGCTCTATATGTGGAATCGCAATAGATGTTTCTCCCTTTGAGTTACTAGGCGCTGGATTCTTTCTAGGAGGATTACTCCTTTTCTTTTTCTTGGGTTTTGATGAGGAGGGTAGTACATCTCCTTCTGGTGGCGGCTCTGCTCTAGGCATGGATACCTTTCTCAACCTTCTTCTTTCTAAATAAAGCATACTATTCTGGATGACCTTGTTCGATCTCTCCTTCACTGATGTGAACTCCTCGGCATACCAGTTCACTAACGGCAGTGGTTGTCCATCAACTTGCTCTCTGTAAAACTGAGGAAGTGTATCTCCCTCATCCTCTGACAATCCTTCCACATCTTCTGCCAAGAAGACAGAAATCTGCGGAAGAGAGAACCTGCTATAGCTACGTCTACGAACCTCGAAATCATCCTCGCAATTCACCCAGTAATCTTCCATCGTAGGTTTGTGATAAGAGAGATTACCAAGGCGAGTTGTGTAATGACCCCAAGGATCATATGTGCGTGTATCAACCAGGTACTTGAGTTTGTCATTTTCTAACTCTTGACCTACAACCTTAGCATCAACTGCCGTCTTACACCAATACATCCCGAACTGCAAAGGAAACTCAGCAGCTGGTTTACGCTTGTTGCGCAAACATTTGTGAACTTCATACAGCTGCCTCAGGAACTCCATGAATATTGTTTTATCCGAAGGATAACATGGTAACATGACTGATTTTCCTGTGTATCCATAGACACGGATATAGGTGTATGTAGGAAACTGAATGTACCAGTCTGCCCAACTCTTCATTGCTGCCCTGGCAACTGTCAAGATGCGAATGTGCAACTCCCGATCCAAGTTTTTCACTGTATATGTCAAGAAAGCCTTTGCACACATTTAAAATGACTTTTAGCTTTGGTGAACTCAAGCTGGTCATAATAACGATAGACTTTCTGTACACTGAGTATGCCCATCGTGTTCAACCCGTTAAATTGATTTTGATAAGCGATCAAGTACACAAGGTAAGAACACATATGAAATTGATGCGCAGCTAGGAAATCGGTGATTTGCTCGTGAATAGCATTGCTGATGAAGGATGCCCAGTCATAATGCTCTTGCCCAAAGATGATTCTACCAATGATATAATACATCCACGGGTGAAATTTGTTTGCATCTGCATGACTTGAGACACGATTAAGCAGTGTAATCAGAATACCATATTCATCCTTGCACTCACCACTACCCAAGTTGTTTGGCAACTTGTTCTTCTTTTGTTTTAGCCACCTCTCCGTCATCTTATTCTGACACTTATCCAATTCCGCAATGAATGCCTGCTCGCTCTGACTCATGGAAATAACCAACCCATCTGGATGTTGAGGAATATCTAGACTTCGCTCAATATCAAGGGGTTTGAGATTGCATATGACACGCCCATCTATTGATCGTATCTCTCGTTTAGCGGAATTGTAATGCTTGATGCAATATATTACAAACTCCACGCAATGCACTGAAATAGGTATGGAAGCGGCCTCGAGTAAACCGGATTGCTGAATGTTCTTGATAACTGAATCCCTAATCTTAAGTGGATCCAAAACTACTTCCGACAACACCTTATGTAGATTTGTATCAACTATCCCGATGAAGTTATGAACTAAGACCGACTTGGTCTTGAATTCGAGTTGAGTGAATTGCATTCTAAAAAAATTGCCTGTTGACTGTGAACACGGCTATATTCTGACAACTTTTCTGGAAAGCCAAAAATAGCCCGTTGAGGCTAAAAATAGCTTGTCGGATGAGAATTTTAACGAAAAAATCTGAGATATGGGTTTTGTCCAAAAAGTGACTCTAAGACAACCCAGAATGTCAGAAATGTAAAAATTTGACCTTTACTCAGCCATGCAAAAGAATTTCGGTTGAGAAAATTAAAGCTTCGAGAACAGATGTTCTGGAACAAATTTTCCTGAAAAATTCTGGCACATGGGTTTTGCTAAGGAAGCTTTTCTGAATCAACCCAGATACTTTGTTTTGCCAAAATTTGCCAACACTTCGAACATGCGAGAGAATTTAAGACGAGAAGATGGAAGAAATATAGAAGAGAAAAAGACGTTTTTATTATTTTAATTGTTTTTGTCTTCTTCCTTCAAAATTGCCACTCTGCCTTGAATCTGATGCTGAATTTGGACTTGAACCTGCAAAATAATTTACCTATCGCCTTCGAGCTTGATTATCTGATGAAAATTCGCTAATCTCTTGAGGAAATTCGAAGTTTCAAATCTGTGTGAATGAGAAAAGACGCCATGCTTGGTTAAATAGATAAATTTGTACCATCATGCATGCATGTTGAAACCCTAATTGTGAAGAAGGATTTCGATTGGCCTCTTACCCGCTGAACTGCCACTGTCTCTGAGTCTTAGACTAAAAATAATATTTTAATTTCAAAACATGCAAAGAACTAAAAGTGGCGCCAATATTTATCTTTAAAGAAATTCGTCACTTTTTAATGCTCTTTGCATGTAAAATATTTTTTTAATCATTTTGCCAAAAATAGCATCTTGTTGTGCTCAGCACACTTCACTGATTCTAAAAAGTCAAATTTTGATCTTTTAGGCGTCCATCTGCAAGAGTTATGAGATTTTTGAGAATCTCCTATTTTATAGCTGACTACGAAATTACATCTGACCATGTTCAACTCTGATTTCCGGATGATTGAATGATCCTGCAACCGTGCTAAGATATCCACTGCGAAGCCTGCGTGACAAGGATGAAATGTCTGCTGGGAGCAACAATTGCTAAAATCATCATCTGACACCTTAGAAAATTAGGCGCCTCTGATTAAATTGATGCATTGATTCCAGATAGCCATTTCTCCGTATTGCCTTTTGATGCTTCAAACTGCTATTGACCGTGAATGATGAACCTTGCTGACTGGATAGTGGATTCATTGTGTGACTGGAAGTATTCTACATCCAATGACTGTATGTGAGGTATCTGCAAATTGAATCAGGAACCCCAAAAAGATGGGCGCCCCTGGCCTGTGAAGATGCAAACACCATTTTGACAAAAGTGTCACTTTCATCTGAACACCATATTTTGACCTTTGATACCGGGAGTTGGAATGCTCCGATTCGCATGTCACCTATCTCTCTGTACTAGTTTGGTCAAATTGCAAGAGATGTTCTTGGAGACGACGAAGCCAAAAAACTGCTTCTAAGGCCCTTAAAAGAGAATCGCCTTTTTCAAGGAAAATTCTAGTTTATACTTGGTCATTTTTTGAACTGTCTTCAACCACCTCCACTTTACAGCATTGTCACCTTGACCTCACACGTACGAGCATTCGCCAAATCCCGAAGGCTGACAGTTGATCTCGTTGAATGGTTGGAGTAATTGCACACAAGTCTTGTGAAGACTACAATTGCAAATAACCCCATCTGTCAGGCCTAAAGGCTGGGCGTCCTTAGCCTACAAATGTGTAGCTTTGTGTAGCTATGCTTCACCATCCTCTGTTTTACGTGCTTGGTGGAACCTCTGTCATGATCTCTCAGAATATCGGATCATCTTGCGAATTGTTGAGTTGTAAAGCTAGACTAAGCTGGAAAAGATCTCAGGAGGACCTCCACTGTAATTTCATCCATCTAAGGAGTCATATTCAAGGGCGCCCCTGGGCTACAGGGGCGCTCAAACCATGTACTAGCAATCTTTGATCACATGTATCCTGTCTGCAGCTTCAGCTTCTGGCACTGATAACCGGAGTTCGGCACTAAGTACACCTCCGCTTGATAGTTCGTTGAAAAGCTAGACTAATTCTACAAAGATTGAATCCATTAGGAGACACATGCATTCAGATCTTGACCTTCAAATGGAAGGGCGCCCTTGGGCTACAGGGGCGCAGATTTGCTCTGAATTCATTGATTTTAACCATTTTATGCTTTACAAACACCTATCTGTTGTTGAGTTTGACCATGTCGAAGTTATGTGACTGCCAAGGTGTGTGTATGACTATACTTCATCATTTTCACACGTACGGACACTGTAAAGTTGATTTGCACGTTGATTGCGCAAGTGTCTACTACGTTACATAGTGAAAAGTTCCCAGACTTAGAATATGTTAGCACTTTTTGCCAATTTGAAAATCCCCTCCGTCAAAAAGCATATTTTTCAACATCTTTCATCGTAGAACGTTCTGTTTTGAGTTTCAGGCCTAGATATTGATACCTGGTACTGGCCAACTACCATTGATGACCTCAGAGGTCCTAACTTTTCTCCTTAAAAAGTGAAAACTACCCACCAGCCTTAAACTGACTTTTAACTGAAATTGACTTCACCATTGTGATCATGATGTGAAATAAGCCAATCAAAATTAATTTCAGCCAATTCTGACAAGTTCCTATTTTTTAGGGTTTTGAGCTAAAAATAGAGTTCAAAAACCCTAATTTTCAAAATTTCCAAATTTTGCCAATATCTTCCTGGCATCACACTAACTAAAAGCCCGTACTTTATTTGCCCAAAAATTGAGTTTTGACCTCATTTTTACAAGGTTTAGACCATTTTAAGCAAAATGCCTTAATGAAGCAAAAAATTTGGTTTGGGTACAACACACTTCAACTTCAAAAAGGGACACCACTTCAACCATCCACTTTATTTTGAAATAATAAAATATTATTCATCTTCCCTTTTTGGTGTCCATTTCAAATTGCAACAATAAAGCATTTATTAAATCATTAAATGCTCAACTTGACCCCTTAATGTCCCTTCTTTAAAACAACTTGAAGTCATCAAGCCTAGGCGTGGGGTACAACTTAAAAACATGAAATTGACTAAGTATAAACCTCAGTCCAAGGACATAACCAAAACCAACACCAATACTGAAACTGATGGATTGCCAAAAATAGCATGATGAGTTGAGTTGAACTGCTGATGATGCCACTGCCAAAATTAGACTTACTAAAAATAGCCAATGCCAAAAATAGTAAGTTCACCTCAAAACCAAAGAAAGTTGAACTGAGCTGGAAGCAAGACTTATTGAAAGTGGAAACCCTAAATTTGCACATCTTAGTAGCCTACAGATTTTCGGAAATAGGCTAAATCCAAATGAAGAGCGTAGAACGAAATTGGGGACATTACAAGGATGATAGGATGATCCAAGCACCTCCAAGGAGAAAGAGGGGGAGTATCACCTAGGAGAAGGGTGACGTTGTGGAGTCTTCGGTTATGCCATATGACTCGTTTAACCTAATAGATCTAGGGGATGTCTCTTGCATGCTTGAGGTAAGCCATCTAGTGTTAGCTTGTTTTGTTCCTCGTTTTGTGGTGAATGGTGGTCTAGGGTTTGCAAGCCTTCTTGCTTCTTTTCATATAAAGGTATATGTATGAGCGAATATAAACACGCATATGTACTTTGGCGAGAAAGCCAACATATGCATATACGGGTTTCGTGTATGCATACATAGACGCATTTGTATGTATGTAGACAAGATTATTGTGCCTACATACGTGCATGTACGTTCACATGCGTATAAACAAACACGTGCATGCATATGCATATACGTATATATACTCGCACTATATTAAAATGTATTGGCATGATATTACATTCTCGGCAATAATACCAAGATGACGTAATTAATAATGTCGCAACTCTTCATAATTATGGCACCTTACTTAAAGGTTATTATTAACCTTTCCTTGGCATTAAAATCGGCTTATAAAGTTGTAAGTGGAAATGTTGGACTCAATTTCTTTTTAAAAGGAAGAGCTCTTTTTTTTTGCAAGCTCGAGACTTAAAAGATGAACTTATATCTTTTATTTAAAAGGTGGCAACCACATTTTAAAACCTTTCGAAGGGTTTGGAAATTATGTGAAGCCACAACAAGGTAATTGCGTGCTCTCTTTTCACACCGTAGTTTTAAAGGGGCATAGATCTTGGTTATACCATGTAAGCTGTGGTAACCACTTAATGAATTGATTCTTGTAACGTCTTGATATGGTAAAGTTGTGATTCTTTAATATAAAAAAATTGGCATAACTTTCAGCATTTTGAGGAATGCAAAGCTGTCGCCACCTAAGGTAGCTTTGGTAATGTAATTTTAAGGCACAATTACCTTGTATCCCTCGATACAAGCTGGCATATCATAGCTAGTGGTGGAAACAGTTTGGTAACTGTTTTCCTAAACCAATTCTTGCCTTCATCTTTTGGGAGTCAATCTTTGGGGCGATATGGTTAAAATATAGAACCTTTTTGGTAATCGATTTCAACCAACTTGGAACCGCTTAGTTTCTGTTTTAAAACAAATTTGGAACCGTTTTGAATCTGTAACATATATATACTCCAAATAGGGAAAGAGCGGGGGTTGATTGAAGGAGTAGTGGACACTATCTAAAGCAGAACATTAGATTTAAAAGCAGAAATTCAGAACTGGAAACCAGCGAATCAGTGAGACTCTTGAATAGACAGTTTACTTTTGCAAACCAGTGTTGCGTAGGAGTGTGCTCTCCTACTAAGAGTTCTCCTCAAAAGTGCAAGAGTCAAGAAGAGGTGTTAAAGTGCAGTTAAGCGCTAAGTGACAAGATTGTCCAGAGCATAGGAGAGAGTCCTTGTTTGCTTTGTTGAATCTTTTGTTTTTGGGAACATGTTTTACCTTGGAATGCAGAGTTGTTTGTACTAAAGTCCAAACCCTCTTTGAGTTACTGCCTTCTTTCTTAATAAAGATAATGTGAAAAGTTTTGGTTTTCCTAAAAGAAGAAATACTATTTTGAATAGATAAAACCCTTCGAGGGTTTCGTATTTAATCTGAAAGCTTCCGGAAGGGGGTGTTTATGCCTGAGGTCACTTATTAACCTTGTGTCCAGATAGGACAAATTCAATAACTGTGTCAACATGCGATTGCTAAGAAGACTTGCTATGAGAATAGAACACCCCTAAGTGGGAAAACCCTTGTAATTTATGACCTTGAATCGGTGGTAGGAGCCAAGATCTGAGAGTTATGCCAAGTAACACGGGGGTTTAGGAAAGGTCCTTTTGTTAACCCAGTTGAATTATGATAGAAAAACAAGTCATGTTGTGTTATGAATTCCTTGTGAAGGTTGTGGGTGGGAGAGTTAGTTCCAGTATACCCTAGGTCAGGAAAGGTTTTCTAAGTCGAGTAGGGTGGGTGAACAATTGACTTCACTCTTAGTAGCGATTGTATTTCCAATACAAATATTATGGCCATAGTGGATGAAGTTGTCTCTGCATGCACTCATCGCTTCACTATGTCCCAGATACTTAGCTAGTCAAGATGGTCGTACTTAGTTAGCAAAATTCCATAGTTGTGCGACGACATTAGCTAAGTAGGGGAACAACACCATAGCTCAAATGGCAGATTGAGAGGGTTCTTGACTAATCCCTTTGTTGAAGGGTAGGGCCACTTCCAGTTAGGAAGGTGTGCGAGGGACCACTTAAGTCCACAGTTGGAGGTAAAACACCTGGGTGATGCTCTACCTCTTACAAATTACTTGTCGAGTCTTGGAAGACGGTATGAACCAGATATGATCTCTCTCTCCCTATTTGCTTTAAGTTATTGTTTATAGCTCACTTAATTGGAATCAATGAATTATGATGCAATAGCTATGATGATAATCTTTTTAGTTGGAAAAGTAGATATGCATGTTTGATAGATATCTAAATTGAAAAAGAATGCAGTAGCATGTTTCTTATTTTCAAAAAAAATATATATCTCTTGTACCTTGCATGACAGTTGTTAACCGTTTGGTGAAAAACTCATGGTAAACATTTTGTGAGATGGTGTTGGATGTTACACCACACAAGCCTACCAATTGCCATCTAGGATCAATGACTTGACCTACTGAGCCCTCTTTGAATTTGATTGCTTCCAAATACTCCATTGCTTGCTAATAACCATGGCACCCAACGCCTCTTGCACCTTCACAAGTCATCTCAAAACCATTGTGTGTGATGCAAATCGGGTAACAACAACCTAAGATCATGTAAAAAGTAAGTTAATAACACATTGAAATATATTATGTAAGTAAACATGGCATACATAAAATATAAAATAAATTAAATAATTAAAACTTTAATTTACCTTCAACAATTCCAAATTCGAGAAAGTCTTGAAAATGCCTTGTGATATATGGTGGTTTGTCACAAACATTTGGATCTCCTCACCCTCATGGTATATAGCTTTCGCCCACTCTATTCGAGTGCCAATTGCTTGCATCACCAAGTTAAGGGTGTGTATGGTGCATGGTGTCCAAAAAATGTGTTCATACCTTTCCTCAACCAAAGCATCTGCAGCCTTGCAATTTTTCACATTGTCCGTAATGACTTGGACAACATTTTTAGGACCCACCAAATCTATGGACTCAATGAAGATTTTAGAAATGAATTTTGCATCCTTGAATTGCCTCTCACAACTAACCACCTTTAAAAATCCTTGTGGGCGACATTGCAATAATATTTATTAAATGTCGATTTTTGCAATCTTTCCATCCTTTGGAAACAATAGACACTCCTATTTCAATCCAAGAATCCCAAATCGGTTTGAGTGATGTCTTTGCAAATTTTTTCTCTTGCCAATATGGTGTTGTACACCTTTTCATACCCAAGTCCTGTGAAAGTAGAAGGTGCACTATTGATTGCCGCAACCATTTCCCGCCAATATGGTGATCTCACCAAGTTGAAAGGAAAGACCATTGACATAAATGCAACGTGCAACTTTTTCCTTTGCATCTTGCTTCATTTTGAAATGCCTTATCCAATGGGCCTCTTTTGCAGGAAGGAGTGGGATCTTTTGCTTGGATAGAGGGTGTCTCCAAGAAAGGATGTTGGGAGGCCATTACTAAATCTATAGGAAAACTCATTGATGTTTTCTTTGCTAAAGGATGAGATTTTAGTTTTTGTCTTTCACTCACAGCATCAACTTCTTGTTCTTTAATGAATGCCATATTTTTTTCTTTTAACCCCTTCCTAGTTCTCCCTTCACATATTCTAATCCCTTTCCCACTTCGTGCATGTAAGTGAGCTTTCACTCGACTATACAAGCTCTTAAATTGGACTTCACACTCACCACAATTCCAAATGAATGCCCTGTTGATGTTTTGCAGCTATGGTCTGCACTTCATCGCACAAATTCCAAGGAGAAAGCAAATTAAATGTATAGCCATTCGGCTATTTAACTTATAGCATACAATAAACATAAAAGAAGAAAGGGCCGACCCTATTATCTATTATTGTTTGGGCCGACCTCATTTATATTTTATCTTTTATTTGTTTCACTAAAGAGGCCGACCTAAGTGAAACGGCACCTTGTGATGTATATATGCAAGGTCACTTTGTCATTGTAAAGACATGGAATCTCAAGCAAGTTCGCACTATTCTTCATGAGCAGAATTCGCAGTCCTAGAAGAAGTTCATACTTAATCAGCAGATCATCATCTTCTAGCAGCAGATCATCATTTTGTAGCAGCAGACCGATTTCAAGGAGAAACATATTCATTCGTATCTTTGCATCTAGGAGAGGTGCTATTATTCATTGTATCAAATTCGGCATTGTGTTGGGCCTGAGTTCAAGCAGATTTCTGCTCTTATTCCTTCAATATATAAGAGATATATTTGCTGGGTTTTTCTCCCTCAAGAGGAGGGTTTTCCCAGGGTATCTTGTTGTGTTCATTGTCTTATGTGTTGCATTTCTTTTGATAAATTGATTATCTAATCTGATCTAAGAAACACTAACATGGTATCAGAGCGGGTGTGAAAAGATCGTGATCAGATTCAGATCTATTGTTTGCAATCTTCATTATCTCTTCTTTTCAGTCTATATTCTAAATTTCTCAAGATGGTGAACGGTCTGAAAATCGAGGATAGACTCGAAGGGATCTCGAACTACACATCATGGAGGTTCAGGTTCATGCTGACCTTGGAAGAAAATGATTTGGCTGAGTTTGTGAAAACAAAAGTTCCCGAACCTGAAGGGGAAGAAGAGAAGTTGCAATGGAGAAAGAAAGACACTAGGGCAAAGAAAGCATTGGTTGATTCCGTCAAGGATCATATTGTACCAATTATCTTCAAGTTAGATACAGCAAGAGAGATGTTCAAAACATTGGAAGAGATGTACGAAATCAACAACACCAGTCGTGTCCTAGCCTTGAAGCAACAACTACTTCACATTAAGATGGCGGAAGAAGAGTTTGTCATCACCTACTTCATGAAGATTTCCGAACTGAGAGATCATCTCTCTACCATTGGTCATGTTGTTGATGACAAGGATTTGACCATGATTGCTCTCAATGGTCTTCCGCTTTCATGGGAAGCGTTCATTCAAGGAATCAGTGCAAGATCTGAACTTCCCAAGTTTGATCGATTGAGGATTGACTGCATTCAAGAGGAGTCAAGACTAACAGCAAGGGGGATTGGTCAAAGTTCTAAGAATGAAGATCTACATGTTCTCGCCTCTCATTCATCTAAGAAAGGAAAAGTTTGGAAGAAAGGATTCTTTAAAAGGAATCGAGATAATGAGTCAGATGGTGCTCCTGCATTCAAGAAGAAGTGGGACCTCTCTCATGTTCAATGCTTTAAATGTGACAAATTTGGTCACTATGCGAGGGATTGTCCTACTAGGCCTAATCAGCATGCTTCATTTGCGGATATGATTGAGATCTCTCCCCAAAATGATTCTAGTGAATTTCTACTCTAGTCATGGGCCTATGTTCAAGCTGTGAAGGTTGTGTACTAAGCGCAAGAACAACATATCATACGGTGTCCACTCTTCTGAAAATTTAAGAGATAAGTATTCTTTGTTTTTTTGTATTTACTATTCTAGGGTAAAATTCAATTTGTTGAGTTATGCAATTCTGACATTATTTACTTAGGATTATGTGTGACTAGTAAATAATGATCACTGTAATAAGATTCTTTAGATTTATTCATTGCAAGTAGGATCATGCCAATTTGTGAAGTTTGTCCTTTATTTTGCTGAGATTAGCTCTTCTGTGAAATTGAAAGAAAGACATGTCATGATTAATGAATTAATTATCTATTACTCAGGAGATTTTGAAATCCATGAGATAAGTATTACATGGTTGAATAATGTTCATAAATTGTTTGTAGTTATTAGTTCATGCTCTAACATTGAGACAACTTGAGCATCAAGCAATCTGCATCTGGAAAGATTGGATATCGAAGTCATACTGAATGGAGAAATGATCAAGCTTGGAGTCATAGCTTGCAATCATTGGGCTACATTGATGACTGAAGATATCTCTTGAAGTCAATGTACCTTTCAGGTCATCATTGTATTCAAACTATGAAGGCTACAGACTGATATGAGCTCAAGTACAACGTATCACACTATGTCCAGCATTTGGACCTATCAGAATAGTTAAAAAGATAAGTATTCTTTGGTTGCTGAGTTATATCATTTATTTATTCCTTGGATCTTGTAATTATGAGAGATAGTAGATTCTCTTGAATTGTGTTGTGTTCACTAGCATAAGATCTGTGGAAAAATTTCATTCATGACATAACTTGTACAATTCTAATCTTGATATTTCTTTGGATAATTATGGACTGTTGGTAATCTCTATCTAAAATGCTTCCTGGACAGGTTTAGGGAGAAGAAGATGATAAGAGATTACTTAGTGATGAAAAGCTTGAGGCATCTTGTGAAGAAGTCATGTCAACCAAAGAAATGATCAAGAGGGAGTAAACACTAGAGGGACTGAGTTGGTGGCTAGAGGGAGTACATCTCCAGAAGTCTTCCTTGCAATCTCTGAAGCCAGGATCGAGAGGGAGTCTCAGTCTCAGTATCAGTGTTCCTTTGTTTAAAGCAATTCTCTGTTGAGAGAGAGTTGAGGTGCAAGCCCTTAATAATGCAATTCTTTGCTGAGAGAGAGTTGAGGTGTAAGCCCTTGATAATGCAATTCTCTGCTGAGAGAGAGTTGAGGTGTAAGCCCTTGATAATGCAATTCTCTATTGAGAGAGAATTGAGGTGAAAGCCCTTGTTTCCACCCTCTGGGAGAAGCTCATGGTGGATGTCATGTGTGTGACTGACATGACAGCATCACGTGAGGGAATCCGTGATGATTTTTTATTTTGTGCTTATGTATCACTCTCTGGGAGAGCCATGGTAAAAGTCACGTTGAGGTGACAACATCACATTGAGGTGATATTCTATTTTGTTTTCATTCTAATATGATGTGTCTTGTGCAGATGGAAGTTCATCCCTAGCTGAGAGGGAGTGTTGATGTTTTGCAGCTATGGTCTGCACTTCATCGCACAAATTCCAAGGAGAAAGCAAATTAAATGTATAGCCATTCGGCTATTTAACTTATAGCATACAATAAACATAAAAGAAGAAAGGGCCGACCCTATTATCTATTATTGTTTGGGCCGACCTCATTTATATTTTATCTTTTATTTGTTTCACTAAAGAGGCCGACCTAAGTGAAACGGCACCTTGTGATGTATATATGCAAGGTCACTTTGTCATTGTAAAGACATTGAATCTCAAGCAAGTTCGCACTATTCTTCATGAGCAGAATTCGCAGTCCTAGAAGAAGTTCATACTTAATCAGCAGATCATCATCTTCTAGCAGCAGATCATCATTTTGTAGCAGCAGACCGATTTCAAGGAGAAACATATTCATTCGTATCTTTGCATCTAGGAGAGGTGCTATTATTCATTGTATCAAATTCGGCATTGTGTTGGGCCTGAGTTCAAGCAGATTTCTGCTCTTATTCCTTCAATATATAAGAGATATATTTGCTGGGTTTTTCTCCCTCAAGAGGAGGGTTTTCCCAGGGTATCTTGTTGTGTTCATTGTCTTATGTGTTGCATTTCTTTTGATAAATTGATTATCTAATCTGATCTAAGAAACACTAACATGCCCCACATCCTAAAAGTTGTTCAAGCATCGTAACATAATTCCATAAAGGAGATGCCTGATCAATTTTTAAAAAAATTGTTTGTATCAATACCCACTGAACTTGAACTAGTGGCCATTCCAAACAGATTGCAATTTGATTTTGCTGTTATAAGAAATTATAAAAATAAAATAAAATAAATTGCAACCCTACAATATGTATATAAGTTATAAACTAATGAAAGTTCAAAATGAACATCAAAAAACATTATAACAAATATTAAAAATTGTTTCTTTTTTCCTAAAAATTAAAATTAAAAAAAAGAAGAGAAAATTCATCAAAAACTAAAACTTGAAATTTTTTGTTAAAAACCAAAGAATTAATTAAAATGCTTATGTTAGATGATTAGATCTCATCTCCTCTATGCAAGTTATCTTCACCTCTTTGGCACTTTGTGATTGATTTCCTTTGAAAAAATCAGCTACCTTTCAAAATGCAAAAATGAAGAAAAATGGCTGAACAAAGTGTGTTGGGAGAAATGAAGTTTCATAGAGGCAAAATATAGGTTTAGGGGCCATTTTAGGCTTTTTCGTCACTTTTTAACCTTTAAAAAGATGTTTTCTTTTTTTCATTTTGGGTGCCCAAGACACATCGGTGCTTGTGGGAGTGTCTGGGAACGCTCGGGAGTGCCCTGGCCATGCCAGGTTCCCTGTGGGTGTGCAAATAACACAGCTCTATAATTGATTTCTATTTTCTGCATGCATGGCCATGGTCACAGCCACAGGTCTCCTCTTAAGTCATCCATTTTTTTTGTCTTAATGACAGCTAAAGCTGTCCCACAAACTATCAGCATCTTTGAATACTCTGATATAGTCATACCAAAACTGATGCAGACCACTTCTGTTGCCGCAAATCACATGCTTTGAAACTGATGCAGGTAAGCTTCTACTCCTGCAAGTTAGTCTCTAAAACAATACTCTGGTCCTGCAAATAAACTCCAACAGAACACCCTGTTCATGTGATTCATGCTCCAGAAAAAAAACAGTAACAAAATTGTAGAAGACAATGTTAAAGAATCATAATCAGGTTATACCAAAAGAAGATACAGTAAAGTTCTTTTTATTCACGATTAAAACAGCTCTAGAAAATGATCACACATTATAGAAAGGTCTTTGAACAGAAAAAAACACACCCACAGCACAGTTCTATCTCCGATACATCCGACTGAGATCATTTCTCAGATCACTCTGTCTCACCTGAAAAATTCCTTAAAAACAAAAGACTGCACAAACTAAATAGGGAAACTACTTAAAGGTCACTACACAGCCTCCACCAACTGTTACAAACTAGATTCCAAGAGTATCTAAACAAAGAGGAACAGATAAATGGTGGGAACTGCAGCATAAAAAAACAAGATACACAATGACGTCAGCCAAGATAAAATCTGTAAGTTAGCTACTTTAACTTTGCCATAACTGCAGACCCCAGCAAAGTGAATTTGACATAAGCAACATGAGTATGACCATTGTTTGAGTGGAAATTTACTGATATCGATGCTCTAGACCTGTAAAATATGCTGTAGACTACATTAGAGAGAGTCGATTGTTTATTTGATCATTAATATCAGCAAGGCAATTCCAAATGTTCCTTGGCTGCTGATTGCAGTAAATCTTAGTTCGACTATCATATATGCTATGAATCTGCTCTATTAGATAAGGTTATATATATCTAAGAATTAATTGTTATTGTTAAACTCAGTCCTTTGGGCCTAAGCCCCATGTTTCTTACTTTTATCATTTGGTGCTAATCTCTCTATTGAGTTCTCATGGGGCCAAACCCTTTTAACATTTGATGCTAATCTCTCTATTGAGTTCTCATGGAGCCAAACCCTTTTAACATTTGGTGCTTATTATGATATATACAGTAGTCTATTGGCAATAACTATTGGTGGGATTTGGGATAGTGAATATAATAGTTACATTTTTTAGGGATACTCTCATGGGTGTCGATGATTTTAATGTATGCTCAAGTATCATGTTGGATTAGAGCAGATATGGAGAGATTCTTTAATTGCTTCTTAATAATACATAAGGCTAAATAATGAGATTTTCTTTTTGAAAATGAGCAGATATGGTTTATTGTTTACGTGCTTTCCTACTTAGTCCATTGTAAATGGACATTCAGCATGCAGATGAAATGAGGGTAGCTCCTTTAGCATGCATCAATATCTAAAGCAAAACGTGTGTAATAAGATTCAATTTAAAGATGCCATTGTCCTTTATCTATCTCAGATACTGCTAAAGGTCATTAATATATTGCAAAATAATTGATCTTGCAACAAAGCTTTCTTCAATTTTATTTGAGATTCAGTGTTAATATGTTTTATGAAAATTTCTGTTAAAATACAGGACCTGGAGACTTATTTAGGTCAAAGCAATCTAGGTTTGCTTTAATGTAATGTAACAGATATTTGTTGTACAGGGTCATCATCTAGATTTACGATTAGTCCGGAATCAATGGCTCTTGATTGATCCAGGTGCAGAGATTATCATGTCAAAGGCCAATGAAGATAGAACTACTGATGATTTTAGAGAACTTGGGCAAAGGTTAGCACAAGAGGTTTCACATTTTTTAGAAAGGAAATTCACTTCAGCTTTGCGGAAGGACACTTATGGTAGTTTCAGGCTAAGTTTTGTTGGACATTCGATTGGTAACATCATCATCAGAGTTGCATTAACAGGTATATTCTTTATGAAACATAAGCTTTTTTGTTTGTTTAATTTTATGGGAAGGCAATGGTTTCAGCTCAAATTTTTAGAATCTTGATTTTATTGTGCATGTTCCAGATGCTGCAATGAAGCCCTACCTGAACAACTTATATACCTTTCTCTCCATCTCGGGGCCTCATTTAGGATACTTTTACAGTTCAAACACTCTGTTCAGTTCTGGTTTATGGCTTTTCAAAAAGCTTAAAGGATCTCCTTGTATGCACCAACTAACATTTACAGATCAAACAGATATTCATAACTGTTTTCTTTTCAGGCTAAGTCAGGTTTCATTTCATACTTACTCTCATTTTGCTGCTTCAATACATATATATGAGTTTTGTCAATGAATCTCAAACTTAAAACTACTCCTTTTGATTATACCTGTTTTTATTGTAGGAAGAACTCTGCCAGTCTAATCTTGATTTGTAATTTTGATTCAGGAAAAAAATTTTGAGCATTTCCAAAATATAATTTTACTTTCCTCTCCACAGGTAGTTTATTGACATAATCTATCATGTTGCATTTGTTGCTATTAGTTTATACATCTTTCCAAATATGTGAGTGGTAATTGATCATGGGATAATGCATATAATGTGATCAAACAGGATCGCTATGTTCCCTACCATTCTGCACGTGTTACAATATGTCAAGCAGCCATGCAGGACTCCAAGAAAGGACCAGCTTATAGAGCTATGCTGAAAAATTGCCTGGATCAGATATTAACGCCTGCTACAAGTGAACGACACTTTCTACGCTGTGATGTGAACTTTGATACTACTTCTCAGGCTGGAAGCCTGAATAACTTTATTGGCCGAACAGCTCATATTGAATTTTTAGAAACCTGTCTATATGGAAGATTTTTAATGTGCTCGTTTCCAAAGATGTTTTCTTGATTGTTGGTCGAATACATAGAAATTAATGTTCCTGTAAGGCTGCAAGAGAGTTTATGGGACCTATATGGCATATATGGTCATCACTTAAGCTCAACCCCCACACTCGTATCTTCTACTGTAAGATGTCTTTGAGATTGACTGATCATCTTCTACATAGGAGGATTTGTAACTTTGTTTTGCCTTTGCAAAGTAAAGGAAATTATGCTAGTTTGTCTATGCAGTGTACTGTATAAACTTGAAAGTTAGTGCATATAGTCTTCAAATCTTCATGTGGAAATTGCTCTCATAAACAAACAGGATAAGCTGTCTACACGAGAGACCCTTTAACTTTTGGTTTGAAAAGCATGTAAGTATGGATTGTTCGTATGATCAAATGGTACGAGTGGAAAAGATTTAAGACTCGTGATCTTTCCTTTTATAGTGATGGAGAGATAATTTTTAAAGAAGATTCCAAGTGATTTAAAAACAGGTCAGTAAAATTATCTACAGGCATACATAGTGATGCACCTTCATTTTTGGCCATTGATATTGCTTTAAGATTAGGGTTCCTCTATTCTTGGAAGATCATTTTTTTGTTATGGATACTCTGGCATTAGTTGCCTTAGAATTGTGTAAGCTTCTGGTTTAAACTGTATATTTTTTGGTGATCCAAAACGTTGAGCAAAAAATATACACAGTTTAAACCAGAAGCTTGCACAATTCTACACAGTGAACTGTGGAAAACTCATATCAACTATTAGTTGCCCTCTTGATTAGTCAGATGATGATGTAAACCTGCACCAGTAATGGTAAACTCTTTAGGACTTACATCTGGATCACATTCCTTATGCAATGATTATTTTACTTATTTCCATGTGAACTAATGTAGCAGTTCTCACTCCTTGTTTGAAAGAGAAGCATATGGTTTGTTATAGATTTTAAAATTAAATTTGGATAGGTGGAAAGGCTTGCAGAATTGGAAAAGTAATAATAAGATCTGTTATATTCTCAATTGAACCGAGTTAGAATCCGTGGAGCATCAAAAAATGGGATGCATCACATTTGAGCACCATTGGTGCTCAATGATCAGTTCATGTCATGTTAATGATCCATTGAATTAGCTCTAGTCATATGCTCGCTTAGTAGACATAGCATATACTTGAACTATGTTGTAAATGTTAATCAAAGGCGGGCAATGTCAAATGAAAATTAAAGCTCTAAATATGATGTAATTTAATTGTTACATTTGAACATAAATGCATTTAACTTCAAATTGATGAAAGGTGTTACAATCTGTACAAATATAACTTTTTTTGAGCAACTTATGAAGCAAATAGATTAAAAAATATATTATTCACTATCTTTTATTAAATACTATTTTTTTTGTTGTTAGTTTAAAAATATTTTAATTCTCACAATTCCTCATTCTTATATGTAAAATTAATAGATGTAAATTGACTCCAATATAATAAGAAAAAAGTTAATTAAAAAAAATCAGTACTTTATTCTAATAAAAAGAGATTCCAATTTTAATTATATGGAATGGAACCTAAAATTGGCTTCAATATGATGAACAAAAAATTGCATGCTATTATGTTGGTCCTCAATTTTTTAAATACAAAATATGTTGTTATGATATCGGATAATGAACACAATAAAAATGTGATAAAAATATTTGACTTGTTATTAATTGTTTTATAGTTAAACAGATTTTAACAATAATATATCATACAAGTAGGATTGTTCACAACTATTATTCAATAGAATGACAAAATAATCATAATATTGTGAAACAAATTTGAGAAAAAATATGCACTAGAAAATTTGGCTAGACTATTTTAATTTTATTGTCTCATGGTTCATTTGTTATTAACTAATAAAACTTAACATATGCATTAATATTCTTGTCTCCAACAAGAACTAATAACTAATTAAAAGTTAACCATAGTAGGGGTTGATAGTTGACAATATGATAAATATTGTAATTAATGTTGATGTTCAGCACCTGGATGATTACTTCTAGCCACGAATTGTGAAGATAAATTTAAATATAGCCTTTGACTATTTTTATTTATCTAAAGTTGATATATTTAATAATGAGGAGGCACCTCATTTATGATGTATTATTTATATTATTAATAATTAATATTTAATTATTAATTAAGGATTGACTTCTTGAAAATCACGTCCCTTCCAAAAGATGTGTTTTCTAAGGGGTTGGCCTCTCTCTTTGAAAAGGTGTGATCTCTCTTGGGTGTGTATATATATGAGGACCTCCTCATTCCTTCATGATCAAGTTCATTAACATATTCACATTTATGTAGAAGAAGGTCAAGCGCAAGCAACAGATCATCATTTTGTAGCAACAAGTCGACTTCAAGGAGAAACATATTCATTTGTATCTTGCATCTAAAAGAGGTGCTATTATTCATTGTATCAAATCGGCATTGTGTTGTGCCTGAGTTGTAAGCAGATTTTTGCTCTTATTCCATCAATATAAAAGAGATATATTGGTTGGGTTTTTCTCCCTCAGGTTGGAGGGTTTTCCTAGGGTATCTTGTTGTGTCTATTGTCTTATGTGCTGCATTTTTTTATTACTTTCAGTTTTGATTATCTGATCATTAAAATCTAGCATAGTATCATAGCGGGTTTAAGAAGATCTAGATCAGATTTCATTCAAGCAAAGATATCCTCCATTATTGTTCACATTTCAGTTTACATCTACCTTATCGTCAAGATGGTGAATGGGCTCAAGGTCGAGGACAGACTTGAGGGTGCATCAAACTTTGCATCCTGGAAGTTTAGAGTGATGCTCACTTTGGAGGAAAACGATTTAGTTGAGTTCGTGGAAAACGAAGTTCTTGAACCAACCGAAGAGAATGAGAAGCCTCAATGGAAGAGAAATAACACTAAGGCGAAAAAGATGTTGGTTGATTTCTTGAAAGATCACATTGTGCCAATCATCTCTAAGTTGCATACTGCAAGAGATATGTTCAAGACCTTGGAGGAGATATATGAAATCAACAACACAAGTCGGGTTCTTGCATTAAAGCAACAACTTCATCATATTGAGATGGCGAAAGGAGAATCGATCATCTCATACTTCATGAAGATCACCGAGTTGAGAGATCAACTCTCTACCATTGGGCATATTGTTGATAGCAAGGATCTGACTATGTTGGCTCTCAATAGTCTCCCTAAATCTTGGGAGTCATACATTCAAGGAACCAGTGCGAGATCAAAACTTCCTAAGTTTGATCATTTGAGAGCATATTGTATTCAAGAATAATCAAGGTTGGTTGCAAGAGGCTTTGGTCAAAGCTCTACAAATGAAGACATTCATGTTCTTTCCGCTCAATCCTCAAAGAAGAAAGGAAAAGGAGAAAATAAAGGATACTTCAAAAGGAACAGAGATAAAGGGTCAGATGGTGCCTCGACATTCAAGAAGAAGAGGGATTTATCTCGTGTTCAATGTTTTAGATGTGACAAGTTTGGTCAATATGCAGAGGATTGCCCAACCAAGGCTAAGCAACATACTTCATTTGCAAATGTGGATGACATCTCCCCTCAAAAGGATTCAAGGGAATTCCTATTCTATTCTGCCTTATCAAGCAATATTCCAACAGATAGCAACACTCGGTTGATTGATAGTGGCGCCTCTCGTCACATCATTGGGTCTAGAGAACATCTCTCAGATTTGGTGATGAGAGATTCAAGTGTTCAAGTAATAGTTGGAGATGATGCAAGTTACTCTGTGAAAGGCATCGGGACCTCCACCATTCACTTAGATTCAGGAATCACCTTGCAGTTGAGTGATGTACTAGTTGTACCTGGCATCAAGAGAAACCTTGTCTCAATTTCAGCCTTAGAAGACAAGGGGTATCAAGTTGCATTCTCTGAAGGAAAATTTCTTGCATGGCCAAAGAACTCTAACATCAAGACAAGTAGTGTGATTGTTGTTCGTCAAGATTATCTCTACAGGCTCTCCACCCATCCTCTACAAGCCTTGTTGCATGATGCTTCAAGTTCATGTGAGCTTTGGCATAGAAGATTTGCTCACATTCACTTTCATGCTATTCCAACATTGGAGAAGATGGTCACCGACATTCCCAAATTGAGCCAAGAGCATGAAGGTATTTGTTGAGGATGCGCATTGGGTAAGAACACTAAAAGACCTTTCCTTAGTAGTGAAAGTAGATCTAAATATATTCTAGATTTTGTTCATTCTGATTTGTGTGGTCCAATGTTTGTTGCTTCTTTGAGTGGTTTCTTGTATTATGTAACTTTTATTGATGACTACTCTAGAAAGACTTTGATTTATTTCTTAAAGACTAAAGAATCAGAGGAAGTACTTGAGAGATTCAAGGAATTCAAAGCTCAAGTAGAAAACTTGTCCAGGAAAAGGATCAAAGTTCTGAGATCCGATAATGGTGGAGAGTATATTTCTGGGAGCTTCCGTAACTTTTGCATTGAAACGGGGATTAAGAGGGATCCCTTACAATCCTCATCAAAACGGTGTAGCAGAAAGGAAGAATAGATCCATTGTAGAAGCAGCTAAGGCCATGATTCACGATCAGGATCTACAAACCTTCCTTTGGGCCGAAGCTTCTAGGACAGTTGTGTATGTCCTAAATCGATGCCCTCATCATATCTTGGAGGACATGACACCTGAGGAAGACTTCACAGGTGTAAAGCCTGAAGTTAGTCATTTCAGAATATTTGGTTGTCCTGTGTATATTCATATTCCTAGAGATAAAAGGACAAAATTGGAACCATTTGGGAAGAAGGGAATATTTGTGGGCTACAATGAGACTTCAAAAGCCTACAAAGTTTACATTCCTGGTCAGAAGTTAATTGAGATCAACAAGGATGTTGCATTCAAAAGATCCAAAGGTCATCATATGGAGATAGACAATGAAGACCAAGAGTCTCCATAGGACATGGAAGTTGACCATCCCGAGATTCAGAGGGAGACTATTGATCCAAAAGAAGACGATGAACCGGTTTAGCCTTTGGAACCTACCGATGGGCCTACTGACATTGTTATTGGTAGAAAGAGACCTCTATAGGCTAGGCGAACAATGCAGGAGGCAAAAAACTTTGTAGCTCCTAAAGGAACTTTTAGAGAAAGCAAAAGACCTCAAAAGTTTTCTAACTATGTTGCCTTGATGAGTCAAATGATTGAGTCTGAGCCTTCTAGTGTTGAGGAAGCTACAAGTTAGCAAGTATGGTATGGAAAGATGTTATGTTTGAGGAATATCACTCTATTCTCAAGAATGATGTTTGGGACATCGTACCTAGACCTAAAGGCAAATTTGTGGTATCTTCTAAATGGCTCTTCAAGATCAAACATGCAGCAGATGGGAGCATTGAGAAGTACAAGGCTAGATTTGTGGCTATAGGATTCTCTAAGAAAGAAGGGATAGATTATGAGGAAACATTTTCTCTTGTACATACGTCAGGACCATCATTGCTCTTGCAACATCTAAGGGATGGAAGATACACCAGATGGACGTGAAGACAACATTTCTAAATGGTATAATTGAGGAAGAGGTATATATTGAGCAACCTGATTGCTTTGAGGTTCATGGGAAGGAGTCTCATGTTTGCAGGCTGAAGAAAGCATTGTATGGCCTTAAGCAGGCTCCTC
The DNA here is from genome assembly GCA_007115665.2 of Sequoiadendron giganteum. Classification (NCBI taxonomy): domain Eukaryota; kingdom Viridiplantae; phylum Streptophyta; class Pinopsida; order Cupressales; family Cupressaceae; genus Sequoiadendron; species Sequoiadendron giganteum. The sequence continues at coordinate 628,078,616 of CM021105.1, read as the reverse complement.
GTGCTTGGTACGAAAGAATTGATCAATACCTAATGAGTTCGGGTTTCTCTAAGAATGATGTTGATTCAAACCTTTACTTCAAGGTGATTGATGGTGAAGCATTGATCTTAGTTCTATATGTTGATGATCTAATTCTTATTGGAAAAGAACACCTCATTTTCAAATGCAAGAAGGAGCTAGCTTCTGAATTTGAAATGAAGGATCTTGGACTCATACACTACTTTCTTGGCTTAGAAGCATGGCAGAAACTTGATGGGATAATTCTAAGTCAAGGAAAGTACACAATTGATATCTTGAAAAGATTTGGTATGATGGATTGTAAATCCATGTCTACACCTATGGAGACCAACTTTCAGAAGCTTAAGGAGGCTACAACTAATTTAGATCTAGTGGATCCCACTATGTACAGGTAGTTGATTTGATCGTTGATGTATCTAGTCAATACGAGAACAAATATTTGCTATGCAGTGAGTGCACTTAGTCAGTTCATGTGTGAACCAAGGCAAATATATCTAGTTGCAACAAAGCATATCTTGAGATACTTGTGTGGCACAGTTGGATATGGCTTGAGATATTCTTCTGGTGTAGACTTGAAGCTGCATGGTTATACTAATTTTGATTGGGGATGGTGTGTCACTAATCGAAAGAGCACCTCTGGATGTTGTTTCAGTTTGGGGTCTGCTATGATCTCCTGGTGTAGCAAGAAGCAATCTTTAGTGACACTAAACACTGTAGAGACGTAATATATTGCAGCATGTGTGGCATCTCGAGAAGCAGTGTGGCTTCAGAAGCTCCTTGTAGGATTGTTCGGACAATCATTGGAGCTCACTATAATTCATTGTGATAATCAAAGTTGTGTGAAGCTTTATGTCAATCCAATGTTTCATGATAGGACCAAGCATGTTGAGATCAAATACCACTATATCGGAGATGGTATTGAGGAAAGCAATTTAGTTGAAATACATTAGCATTGATGAGAAAACAGCTGACATTCTCACCAAGCCCCCCTCTCCAGAGTAAAGTTTGTGTACTTCCAAGACAAGCTTGGTATTGTGGAGAATGAAGCCCTAGCTGAGAGGGAGTCCTAGCTTCAGTGATCTTCTATGTTTTGCTTTAATGCATTTCTCTCTATAAGAGAGAATTGAGGTGCAAGCCCTTGTTTCCACCCTCTGGGAGAGCCATGGTGGATGTCATGTGTGTGTGAATCCATGACAACATCACGTGAGAGAGTCTGTGATGATTTTCTTGTACTTGTGTTTTCACCCTCTAGGAGAGCCATGGTGAAACGTCACGATGAGGTGACAACATCACGTTGAGTGATGAGCACTTGTATATACCATACATGGGTGTAACCATGATGGTTGATATCATGATGAGGTGGTATGATTTTTTTCACACATGGGTGTAGCCATGGTGTTTGTCATCACGATGAGGTGATATGACTTATACAGTTGGAAGTATTCCTCCCTAGCTGAGAGGGAGTGTAGATGTTCAGTGTCTGGATGATTACTTCCAGCCACAAATTGTGAAGATAAATTTAAATATAGCCTTTGGCTATTTTAATTTATCTTAAGTCAATATATTTAATAATGAGGAGGCGCCTCATTTATGATGTGTTATTTATATTATTAATAATTAATATTTAATTATTAATTACGGGTTGACTTCTTGAAAATCGTGTCCCTTCCAAAAGACGTTTTTTTCTAAGGGGCCAACCTCTTTCTTTGAAAAGGTGTGATCTCTCTTGGGTGTGTATATATATGAGGACCTCCTCATTCCTTCATGATCAAGTCCATTATCATATTCACATTTTGTAGAAGAAGGTCAAGTGCAAGCAACGGATCATCATTCTATAGCAGCAAGTCAACTTCAAGGAGAAACATATTCATTTGTATCTTGCATCTAAGAGGTGCTATTATTCATTGTATCAAATCGACATTGTGTTGTGCCTGAGTTGTAAGCAAATTTTTGCTCTTATTCTATCAATATATAAGAGCTATATTGGCTAGGTTTTTCTCCCTCAGGTTGGAGGGTTTTCCCAGGGTGTCTTGTTGTGTCTATTGTCTTATGTGTTGCATTTTCTGATTACTTTCAGTTTTGATTATCATTAAAAACTAACAATTAATGTGGGAATTAAATAAAATAGTTAAAAGATACATGGATCCCAATTTAATGAAGAAGAGACTCATATATCCCACAGATTGATTTATCATTATATTAGGAAATTTGGATTTGTCCATGATAGCTTCAGAATAATAATTAATTAAATTAATTTTTAGGTTCAAATTTGTACTTATTGATCTAATTTCCACACATGTAGAAGTGAACTTTACAAAAGTGAACTTGGAGTGTGGATTTGAACTTAATTTTTAGAAATGCTTTGGTAAAATTTTGTTGATTGTAAAAATTTTGTCTCAATTTTCTATATCTATGTTTGTGAGAATGGTGTTAAGAGATTCCATTTGGGAACTTGATAGATAAGGATTTGTTCCCCTTTGGTCAAATCCTAAGGTGGATTGATTCAATGATAATAAAGATGGTCTAAGAATAATGAGTAGTCTTGCAGTATGTATTTTTTGGTGTAAATAAAGTCATGTACCTAGGTCATTCATTACTAGGGGACTTATTTACATGTTAAGTTTACTTAGGTCCTAGGAATCTTTCTAGAAGGTTTTAGTTGGCATTAGTTGTTATCTTATCTTTTGACTTGTAACACATGTGATCTAGGTAGTTGTGATAAGTTGTCTCATGTCATATGATTAAGACACTGCTCATAATCCTATGACATCTTGTATCTCAACTTTGCTATATAACCAAGGGATCACTCATACATTGCACACACAACATTGAATCATATTTGCATAATTCATAAGAATATAGTTTATTCTTGTCATATTCATATTCTCTCTCTTGTGCTTTCCATTTGGCCTCAAGATCTTGGCAGGCTATCTCCATAGCCAATTCTAATAGCATTTAGGATAGTGACGTAAAATTTTATTTTTTTTGTAATTGATTTCTAGATATAAGCAAGATTCCTCAATATATCCTAGATGATTTGAATGAGTTAGAGTTTGTCTTTAAACACACCACCTCATTGTACCATTTGAAATAAGTTAGAGGAAGACATGAGCCTTGTTTAAGAAATTCAAATTCAAAAGTTTAGGATATAGATTTGAATACTTTAGGTTTATTTCACACTTGTGAATCTTAATAAGGTAGCAAATGATCGATGGATTTAACAAGTAGGTCCTAACTCGAGATGTGTGAGGACGAAATAGGACCACATAATGTGTTGACTTCCGTGCAAAAATATGTCAACTTACACACTAGTCAATTCATAAACGATAACTCAATGCTTGTGAGTAAAAATATAAGAGAGAATCACATAAATATCCGATTTTCACTATTATATTTTGGCCTCACTTTGACTTGCATGGAAACTACTATGAGGTTCTATGTCAAAATAAATCAAGTATTCAACAAAGAAATAAAATATTTTAAACATTCAAAGGATACTAATATGGATGTCGATTGTCTGTACTCTCCTCGCCATGAATCTTCCATCTCAAAAAATTGCAAGCAAAGGGAAAATTCCAATGAGTATCATTTGTCAAGCTTTAAAATGAGCATAGTCACAATTGTTATTTTTTTTACAAACAAAAAATAAAAGGAATTATGATGCAGGAGCATCTAGGGGTACTCTCAATCTTGCATCACCAAAAATATTGCTAATTTATTTTTGTTGTTTTCAATAAGGGCTACGGTGTGTGGAAAATAAATATTTTAATTTACAATAATGTGATTTTTCTTTGTGGTTATATTTAAATACAATTTTTGGAGGAAATATGTTGAGGTAAATGTTTCTAAGGCATAATTGGGAAAATACTCCTTTTGGGCATCTCATTCTTGGTGAGGACCACTTGGGGTGCATGTGCTTGCATGTTAAATTGTATGCCCTGCATGCAATTGCATGTTTGTGCCACAAGCTTTGCATGTTGTTGCATGTCTGTATTTGGAGTCGTTGGAGCCATTGAAAATCAAAGGTGTCATTGTTGACCAAATTTGATTGCCATGGTTTAGCTGCCCATGTGAAGGCCATGTGAGCTTTGAATAATTTTATTTATTTCTCCAAATGGGGTGTGGGTTTTCCAAGGAGGTGTTTTTCTTGTGATTTTAGAAAACCAGAGTGGTTTTTCTCATTCAAAAATCTAGATATTCAAGCCTTATCATTTAGGAAGAGGGCTTTGGGAGTTTTTGTAGGTGAGATGGGGAGATGTTGCCAAATCGAAGAGAAGATTTGAAGACTCCATTGTTGCAAGCCCATGTTTTTGGGAGCTAGTGAGCTCCATGTTTTGGCAAATAGTGAGTTAGTAAAGTTTGTGTGAAGGGAGATTGAGAGCTTCAGCTGAAAGAAGGTTGAAAGAGACCAAGAATAATTTATTTGTTGTAGGTTTGGAGGTGTGTTATAGCAGCAAGAAGATTGATGATTTCATGGTTTGTTTGCAGTAGTGATTTCTAATGATGAATGTGAGTTGAAAGAGCTAGACTCAAGTGAAAGAAGAGAGATTGAGTGAAATAATTTTATATTTGATTTTTGCTATCATATTTCAGTCTCAAATCAAATTTGTAATGTTTTTCATCAGCCCATATGGTTGTGGAACAATGTATTTTCAGAAATGCTTTCTTGTAATGTAATTGAAGGATATTTTGAATGAACAAAGAAGAATACTTCTTGCAAATTTTTTGTGTTGTTTTAAACCATTTCTAAGTTGAATTTTTAGATTGTTGTATGTGAATGAGGGTTGGTTTCTTACTTCATTAGTGGTATTAGATTGGGAGTTCGTGAGTGTGCAGGCAAAAGAGTCGATGTGAGGCAGTTTGCACCAAGACTTGTGGTGGTGGTGTGTGTGATTTGCATGTAGATAGATCACCGAGCGTGAAGCAATCTATACCAGAGAGGATGGGATGGGTCATGAGGAAGTCCATAAGAATTTTGTTCTGGGAACAATATTGAGAAGAAGTAGAAAATAGGAAGTACCATGAAGAATTTGAAAAGCCCCAGGCTAAAGTAAATGTATTGGAAAAGATGGTTGAGGAAGTGGGAATACAAGAAGAGAGATATGGGAAGAAGAATGTTCTCTTGGAAGAGGACAGTGAAAAGAAGAGAATAAATAAAGTGTTGCAGCCCTTTGGTAGGGGTTTAATGTAAGGAAGAATATGTGGGGGTAGCCCACACAAATGGAGAAGATAATGAAGCACAAGTTTCAGCATTAGCATGTGAATGGAGTGCATTATATGAAGTGGATGAAGAAGGTTTGCAATAAAAAATTGTGAACATGAATGGTCATAAATTTGATGAGAAAGTTGGTGAATACGAAGTTGATTTCTTGTTGAAAGAAGATATGGAAAGAATCAACAAGTTGTTGGAAGGAAAATTGATGGAAAAATATGAAGAGGATTTTGCAAAAGTTTTCATTGGAGGTGAGAAGATAGATGTTGTGGGGAAGAATGAGGAAAACGATGATGGGACAACGAACAAGAATGAGGTAAATTTTGAATTTAGTTGTAATGATTCTATACCTTCTTTGGTGAGGTTAGAAGATGATTCGAACAAGAAGAGAGCATGCAAATGGAAAATTTTAATTTTCATGGAGTACTAATTGCAGATTTGTATAAGGATGTAGTAGATTTTGATTGTTGTTTGAATAATACATATTTGCATGTAGAATTTGTAGATGATGGTATAGGAGGAACTTGGTCGAGGTGGTCGGTTTGTGGTGTGTTGAATCCCACATGAGCAGTGAGGAGAATCTATGGTATTAGGAGGAGGAGGATAGTACATGGTGGATAAAATTCCACGAGAAGAGATAAGAATGAAATGAAAAGTTGTCAAAGGAGGAGGTTGCTTATTTCAGCTAAGTGTTCGAAGAGGAGAAAGAAGAACTAACTACAGGTACCAAATTCAGTGACGGAGTTTGTTGAGGATTGCTTGCAATCTGAAAGGGTGGTACTACCACTCAACTCCAGTTTGTGAATCCATATTCACAAAAAAATTCCTATCCCATGTGTTTGATACGGGAGCATCTAGGGGTACTAGCAACCATGCATCACCAAAAATATTGCTAATTTATTTTGTTATTTTCAATAAGTTCTAAGTGCGTGGAAAATAAATATTTTAATTTACAATAATGTGATTTTCCCTTGTGGTGATATGTAAATGGAATTTTTGGAGAAAATATGTTGAGGTAAATGTTTCTAAGGCATAATTGGAAAATAACTCCTTTTGGGTGTCTCATTCTTAGTGGGGACCACTTGGGGTGCATGTGCTTGCATGTTAAATTGTATGCCTTGCATGTAATTGCATGTTTGTGTCTCAAGCTTTGCATGTGGTTGCATGTTCGTATTTGGAGCCATTAGAGTCGTCGGGAATCAAAGGTGTCATTGTTGACCAAATTTGATTGGCCATGGTTTAGGTGCCCATGTGAAGGCCATGTGAGCATTGAGTAAAATAATTATTTATGATTATTTTTTCAAATGGGGCGTGGGTTTTCCAAAGAGGTGTTTTTCTTGCGGTTTTGGAAAACCATTGTGGTTTTTCTCATTTAGAAATCTATATATTTAGGCCTTGTCATTTGGGAAGAGGGCTTTGGGATTTTTTGTAGGTGATTTGGGGATATGTTGTCGAATTGAAGAGAGGATTTGAAGACTCCATTGCTGCAAATTTCTATTTGCGTAGAAGCCCATGTTTTAGGGAGCTAGTGAGCTCCATATTTTGGGAGATAGTGAGCTAGTGAAGTTTGTGTGAAGGGAGCTTGAGAGCTTCAATTGAAAGAAGGTTGCAAGAGATCAAGAAGAAATTTTTGTTGTAGGTTTGTAGGTGTGCTATAGCAGCAAGAAGATTGATTATTTCATGGTTTGTTTGTAGCAGTGATTTCTAATGATGAATGCAGGTCGAAGGAGCTAGAATCGAGTGAGAGAAGAGAGATTGAGTGAAACCATTTTATATTTAATTTTTTCTGTCATATTTCAGTTTCATATTATATTTGTAATGTTTTTCATCATCCCATATGGCTGCGAGACAATGCATTTTCATAAATGATTTCTTGTAATGTAATTAAAGGAGATTTTGAATGAACAAAGAAGATTACTTCTTGCGGATTTTTTTATGTTGTTTCAAACCATTTCTAAATTGAATTTTTAGATTGTTGTGAGTATGTGAATGAGGATTTTTTTTACTTCATCAAAGCAGGATATAAGATTTTAACTAGGTAGAATGTAAGACTCTACGTGAAAAATATGAAGGGACTCTTCTAAATGAAAAATATTTTGACTCTGCACAAAACAACACCAAAGGTTTCCAACCATATATAAAAGATTCTAACTTTGTGAAAAAGTGATGTAATTTGTTGGGAAATGGTGATGAGGCTTTGTCTTGAACTAAAAATGATCATAAATATCATGTTTATCATTGCAAACATAATTATGAAGTGATGCCAATGATAATATATTCTCCCCTCCCATTAGTTGCATGCAAAGGATACATGGAATTGGAGGTAAGGGAAAAAGATAATATCTTGAAAAATACAAGAAGCATGTAATAAATGTTAATGATAACATTTTATGATAATTAAATAAAACATTGCAAGCAAAAAGCATGAGATAAGCATGTAAGTATATAAAATAAAGGGTTGTAGCATGCTTCCAATGTTGCTTCCCCAATGGTGAGACAACATAAGCTATTTTTTGTAAACATAAATTATATAAGCACATAAAAGATGCCATTAGATGCAAACATGACAATACCACTATGAAAAAAATAGATAAGAACACCCACAATATTTTTTTAATTGATGATCTATTATGAAAATTAAAATTAGGTTGCAATTTAAATATGTCATGAGAACCACATCCATCCATATATAAGAAAATAATATACAAAAAAAACCTTTGATACCTACAAGATTAGCAGTCAAGGAGTACTAGCATATAGTAAAATTATATTATATGATCAAATCATATAACCAAAAGAGTCAAGCAACTTAGTAGCATAAAAAATAACATTGTAAGAAACCAGATTGAAGAGTATCTCATCCCCATCATCATTTTCTATTAGTGCTCTCCATATATGATACTAATTCATAAGTACCAAATGGAAGGGACACAATATCTTTGTTATCATTATTTCCAAAGTTTTGTTTATTAAATTCACAACTAATATCAACATCCTTGGTACCCATGAATCTTACAGTATTGTTCCTAAAAAATAAAATATTCCTTAAAAAAATTATTCACTTTTCTATAATCATTTGGCCAAAATTTAGCATACTTAGTATTAGATTTAAATATTCTAGTCGATCCTTCGTCAACAATTTTTATGAAACTTTTATTGGGTATAGCAATCTAAAACACACTATTAAAAATCATGAGTCTATTAGAAGACTTTGTATGGTGCATTCTCTTTGCTTAGAATAATTCCTTGTTTCTCATTTTCCAAATAAAGTACAAAATCTCAATTGAGAGTACAAGGTTAAAAAAAGTTAAGATTAAAACTTAAATCATCAACATAATAAAAAATATTTTTTTGTTAGGTGAGGTTCTTCCTATTAGCCCACTTGGAAATATTATCCATAAACAAATTCCAAATATTTTTTGTAGAAGTTGTCAAAACCAACTTCAGAGTCCAAGAACACCTGCATGCAAATTGATACCTATCAAAGGGAAGAGAATGGACGAAAAAGAAAACGAGGGTTTGAAGCTTTGAAATATGGAGAGATTATATTATCAGATCAAGAGAATGAATGAAATATACAATTGATCAATCCTTAAGAAAGGAGATCATGCAAAACATTAAAGTAACCCTAATAGGAAGACATTTAATAATTAATATAATTATTAAATGTCACATTATGCAAACTAAAGAGAAATATTAAGAAGGGAATAAAGGTAACTTAATTATCATAATTAAGTTAAACCCTTTACTCTAACACCCCCCCTTAAGATGAGCAAGAGTGCAACTACAAACTAGTGCAAGAAAGCAAACAAGTGTCCCAACAACTAGGCCTGATCAGGTACCCGAATACAACCAAATCTCTGTAAAGTGGAGAAATAGAGAAAACCTCATGGGAAAAACTCTACTCCAAAAAGAGATGCAAAAAGAAAGTACAAATGGAATGTCCCAAGAGACTCTCTCAAGAACATATGCAGATATACAATCAAATACCCCCCCATGAGAGAGAGTGGAGACTCCAAATCCCCCCCAGAATGAAATAACCCTTGTGCCAATGATCAAACCAATGTGTCTCCTCGAAGGAAGAAACAAATCCAACGATTGAGGAAGAGGAAATCCCTAGATGTGAGGTGAAAATGGAAGTCCTGGATGATGCTCACTGAAGAACTGAATAGCAGCATGAGTGTCTGAATAAAAAAATGGTGAAGCAAACAACTCAAGATGATCCTGAAATGGAATATCCAATAAAGAAGGGATAACAGGTGTGTTGAATTTGTCATCTGTGAGGAAAGGAATATCCTCTGATATGGCCTCAACAACTGCACTTGATGGCTTGATGAGTGGAGCAACAATGTTAGTCACAGCTAAAGAAGAATCTTGTTGAACAGATGGGATCTCAACAGGAGGTAGAGGTGTAGTAGTCTCAACACTAGTCTCGTGAACATATGGAAGAACACATAATTTCAAATGACCAAAATTCGCCTCAGATACTACAAGCTCTCTTGTAGAAAGAGAGGGAGATGGTGGATCAAAGTGTGTGAATGCATACAATCGGGAAGAATGATCAACTGTCCCTGTTGCAACAATGTTGCTAGTCTAAATGTCTCTGATGTGCACTGAATCAAGTGTGAACTCAATTGTCTTCCCTGTCCCACTGTGAGCAATCTGATAGATGGAGAGAAGGTTAGTAGACAAAGATGGAACACATAGTACATCATTGAATGTATCATCGTCAATGTTGATAGAACCTTTACCACATACACTCATATCAGTGTTATTACCCATCAATGTGTGTGGTGAGGACATAACCTCGAAAGATGAGAACATGTCCTGAGAAGATGACATATGGTGTGAAGCACCTGAATCCAATAGCCATCTAGATGAATGTGAACTGGTGGTTGCACATAATTCATGACCCTTATTTGGGGCCAATCCATCTATTTGGAATGAAGATGAAGAAGAAGACCCGCCTAAAGTAGATGAAGAAGAGTGATGAATATGGTTCCTCTCAAGGAGAGCTGTCAAATCTGAAACCTGTTTTGCATATCCATCTATCTTCTTCTCATAACACTTGGACTCATCATGTCCTGGCTTAGTACAATAAGCACACTTAGGTTTTTTTTTCTTCGATGTTTCCCCCTTAGGAGAATCTGAATCAAAATTCTTTTGTGAACTAGAATCCTTCCAATGCTCTATGGTCTGTAGTTTTTTTTTGCTTCTGCTTCCTCTGATATGACTGTGCTACCAATGCTTGGTGCGGTGATCCTGTGAGAGCATTCAACTGTGATATCTTGGCTTGCTCTCGTGTCAAACGATCACAAAACACCTCAAAAGAAGGCATGGTAAAACGTGCACCAAGGCATCCATAGTAGAATGGAAGGTAGATGAGAATATCTGAAAGTTTCCACGAAGCTTTGACAAAATCAGGTATATACACTTTGTATCAGTCTTAACCTTACCACAACCCTGTAGAAGAGATCTCTGTTGTTTGAATTTCATCAGAAAGTCCTCAATGGAGGGAAAAGAATCAAGTACAAGTGAAGTCAACTATGCCTCAATCTGTAGTGCACGAAATTGATTGATTGTACCAAATAAATCATTGAACTTGCTCCACATTTCAAGAGGACTGTTACATGCGTCAAGATGAAACAACAAGTTGTCTGGAAAAAGAAAGGAAATCAAACCCATAGCCTCATCCATCTTATTTCTATGTTGCATAACCTCAAATGGCCTTGTCAAAATTGGTTGAACCATATCTAAACAGGACCACAACCCCTTTGATCTGAGAAGACGTGTCATGAATGCCTTCCAGGTATGATAGTTATGAGGTGCGAGAAGTTCAACAATAGAAGTATTTTCGGCCATGTTTGGAGAGGTTTTAATGGATGTTCAATGTGAAGAGTTTTTGGTTTTTTGAAGTAAATGATAGAAATCAAGAAAAAAGCTCCCCACACAATGCAAAAAACCAAACCCTAGTAGAGATTTTTCAACGGAAAATAGGAAAAAAGGCAAAAACGGTTTCAAACTGAATCTTGTGTACCTGATAATTTTTCTGAAATAAATAATAGAATATTTAAATAGAGCGCATTCACAGCTTTCCGACGCCTATTCGTTTTCAAAAAATGGAGCAAAAACGACCAAGTTATGCCCTCTGGAGTGCAGAAAAATCATCTGAATTTGACTGCAAAAAATATAGACAAACTCCAAAATTTTGAAAATTTTCCTACACCATCATGACAGGCTCGGAGCCAGCTTTCCAATGCATATTTTCGTTCGAAAAACAAAGAAGAAACACTCAAGATATGCCCGTTTGAGTGAAAGTGGTTCAAAAAACAATTGCTAGAGGAACCTAGTGGCTCTCTGGTGGCGCTCCAGAGACTGGCGGCTCACGGGCAGCACAGGTGGCCGGTGACGTAGCAATGGTTGCTCGTTCGTGGCCGACGAATGACACCAGCGGCGGTAGCTGGGCGGTGGCCACGAAGCGGCTCATTGGTGGTGCGGCCTGTGTGAACGAGCAGCGTCGAAAATAACAAAAAAACATTGTTTTTTTTTTTTGCCTCGGAAGGCATGCCCTGGGGCCGTACGGCCTTGGGGCAAATTTTTTTTGCCTCCCTGATCAACTGTAGCCAAAATCGACGAATGAACAGTCGATTTAGGGGTTTTTGGATGCTGTAAATCCAACGGTGAGGTTCGTTTGGGCTCAAAGTGAACCCAAAAAATGAAGTATGTCGGATCCACAAAATATTACCCTGCAAAATTGTGAATGCCTGATCCAATCCTCGTAGCTCCAAATTCTTCAAACAAGAAGAGGCTGCAGCAGGTCCACTCTGATACCATGTAGAAGTTGTCAAAACCAACTTCAGAGTCCAAGAACACCTACATGCAAATTGATACCTGTCACAAGGAAGAGAATGGACGAAAAAGTAAACGAGGGTTTGAAGCTCTGAAATATGGAGAGATTATATTATCAGATCAAGAGAATGAATGAAATATACAATGGATCAATCCTTAAGAAAGGAGATCATGCAAAACCTAAAAGTAACCCTAATAGGAAGACATTTAATAATTAATATAATTATTAAATGTCACATTATGCAACTTAATTAACATAATTAAGTTAAACCCTTTACTCTAACATTTTTAGCATAAAATAATAAAAAAAGAATCAAAACCTTCAAGGGCATCAGAACATTTGCAAGAGATAAGATCAAAAGAAACAACAAAATAAAAGATAATTTTTTAATCAATAGAAGCCATCTAAAGTAGGATTTTTTAGGTTCAAGAGATTTATATGAACACCACTTAATAAAATTTGACCATGACTTATTATCTAAATCAATGTCCCAACGGGGCGGGGGGCCTAGCTCGATTGGCTAAAGCATCCTTTTGCAGGCAAGAGGTCACGAGGTCTAGTCTCCCCCCAAAACCCATGGTACCAAAGGGCGTGTCACACTAGCGCCACCGGTCATGTGAAAATTTTTTACTAGGCGCATTGTAGTTTATAGGGGAATGGATACCCGACCGATTCCTATAGTCTAAAAAGAAATCAATCCTAACATTTTAAAATATGTTCAAGCATCTCTTGGGACTCTTGTCAACATGTAAATATTAAAGGAGTTAATATTTAGAAATTTGGTATCATCTTTCCAATTTAAGTTTTGTAAGAAAGAGGGCAACCACATCAAGGCTACAGGTCATGGAGAGCCGAGAGCGGAGGGCTGCCCTAACTTACCTCACTTTAAAGGGGTGTTTTGGATAGAGGTCAAGAATGATGAGGACTATAAAGTACTTATATCACTCTTCAGACCCAAAATCCACGTTTAGGCTAGGCGAGCTAGTTTTAAGAGTCAGTACTACACCTTATACATCTCTTTGTTCAAGGATGATAGCGCAATTTTGGGATGACAGTACGACGCATTGGCGTCTCTTGGGCACACTAATGTTTATACGACCACAAGAGAGGAAGTACAATACGAACTACCAAAAAATAAACTAACGACCTAACTAGTTATTCATAATGGATCAAAATAGAATAATGAAGTATGAAAAGTACAAAAAAAATGATAAAGTAGATAGATAAAAGCAAGGGTGACAAAGATGATCTCACCAAGGCGTTAGTTCGCCAGCTTGCTCCAAATGCATGTTCACCTACACATAAGAAAGAGAGAAAAATATTGGGGATGTATAGGGGTCTGCCTCAATCAAACCCCTGTTTTGGTGTTTCCACCTCCACGAATAGCCAAATAGCAATGAGATAGAAATATGTGATAAAGAAGTAGAGAAAGTAGAAGTTGCAATAAACACTGCAAAATAGTAAAGTGCTACTCAACCAAATCACAAAGGAGGGGAGCAAAACATTACCACCTCCACCCAAAATCTCACTAGCCAATGGAGGAGAAAGCAAACTTGGCAAGGTTACCACAACCTCAACTATGATGAAAGGAGGTCTCGCAAGACTCTAATCCCACATTTCTATGGCTTGCTTCACACATTCTATGTGGAGTTGATGGAGTTTTGCTACTGCAATGGAGTGTTGAAGTGTTGCAAATGCTAAGAGATGGCTTGAAAAATGTGTGTAGAGCTTAAGTGAACTGCTAAGAGAGCTTGAAGAGATCAAAATGGATTAATTTGAAGTAAGAATGAGGAAGAATAAGGCATTTTTGGGTCAGTTGGTTGGAGAGGGATGTTACAATTCCTCCCCAATCAAGAGTGTAACCCAATCTGCATCTGTATAGGCACTAATTGTAAATTCAGTATCTTTAGGATACTGTAATCCATAATTTGGAGTGCCATTCAAATATCTAAATATTCTCTTAACAACAGTGGCATGTGTATCCTTAGGATCTTCTTGAAATCTAGCCACAAGATAGACAACATGCATGATGTCTAGTTTAGTAGTTGTCAAATACAATAGTCCACCAATCATAGATCTATACTTGCCTTGATCATCCTTAGGTTCATCATCTTTACCCAATTTGCAACTAGTCACCATAGGAGTACTTACTGGTTTGGAACCATCCATCCCAAACTTCTTCAACATCTCTCTCACATACTTAGATTGTGAAAAGAAAATTACTTTCTATGTTTGATTAATCTATAGGCCAAGAAAGAAATTCATCTCTCCAAACATAGAAATTTCAAATTCTTTTTGCATCTCTTCTGCAAATATTTTGCACATATTTTCATTTCCTCCAAAGATAATATCATCAAAATACACAACTATAATCAAGATTTTATCATTTTCAATCTTAAAGTACAAATTACTATCTGTCGTACCTTTGTTAAAACCTTGTTTAACCAAATACCTATCTAACCTCACATACCAAGCTCTAGGAGCTTGCTTCAACCCATATAAAGCTTTCTTCAATCTGCACACCATGTTTGATTGATCTGTCAACTGAAATCCTTCTGGTTGTTTCATATAGAATTCTTCTTCTAGCTGATCATTCAAAAATGCTAACTTGACATCCATCTTATAGACCTTAAAGTCTTTATGAGCAGCAAATGCCAAGAACATCCTTATAGCTTCCATTCTTGCTACCAAAGAAAAAGTTTCCTAAAAATTTATGCCTTCAACTTGTGATTAACCCTTACACACAAGCCTTGATTTATTTCTAACCACTTCTCCATTCTCATTCAATTTATTTCTAAATACCCACTTCGATCCAATGATGTTTTTGTCAGTCAGTTTTGGGAAAATTCCCAAGTTTGATTCTTCTTAATATGCATAAGTTCTTATTTCATTACTTCCTTCCAATGTTCATCTTTACAAGCTTCACTTACAGTTTTTGGTTCGATCTCATAAAGTAAACATAGATTCACTTTAGCAACAACTCTTCTTCTAATTTTAATACACCTTTAGTCTAGCCACCAATAATATGACTTTCTTAATGATTCTTCTGTACATATTTAGGTGTCCTAGGAGACATCATCAAAGCATCTTCTTCTATTTCATTTTGTTCATCCTGTTTTTCTTCCTCATCTCTTTCTTGTTCTTCCACAATTTCTTATATTCTTACACAGTCATGTTCATCATATACATATCCATTAATTTCAATAGAATTCTTCATTGTCTCAACAACCTTGACATTTAAACTCTCTACAATCTTTCTCAGTATTTTATTGAAACATTTGTATGTCTTTCTTTTAGTAGAATGACCAAGAAAAATGCCTTCATCACTTCTTGCATCAAAATTTTCCAAAGTTTCTCCATCTCTTTTGATATATGATTTGCTTCTAAATACCTTAAAATATTTAATAGTAGGAATTCTTCCATGCCATAGCTCATAGGGAGTCTTTTTATTGTTTTCTCTTGCTTGAACTCGATTGAATACATAAACATTAATATGAATAGCTTCTTTCTAGTAGACTTCCAATAAACCAGCCTCAATAATCATTGATCTCGCAACCTCTTGAAATTTTATATTTTTCCTTTTAACAACTTCATTATGTTGAGGAGTTCTTGGAGCAGATAACTGCTTCTTTATTCCATGCACTTCACAAAACATATAAAACTCATGGGAGGTGAATTTTTCACCTCTATCAAACCTTAAGTATTTTATCTTCAAGTTCACTTTATTTTCAACCATAGCTTTGAATGCCTTGAATCTATCTTTAATGCATCTGATTTCTCTCTAAGAAATGTAACCCATGTATATCTAGAATAATCATCAATTAAAAGCATAAAGTACCTTTTACCAAGCAAAATTCTCACTCTTGTAGGACCACAAAGATCTGTATGAATTAAATCCAGTAGTTAGGTAGTAGACTATTCCTTCGATCTGTAATGATTTCTTGCTTTCTTTCCAAACTGACAATTTCTACAAATAGCATTAACAAGCTTTGTAATTCTCGATAAATCTCTCACAACCTAAACAACATTGATCCTTTTCAAGTTATCAAAATTCTTGTGACACATTCTCCTATTCCATTACCAACTATCATTAGTTTGAGTCATAAAGCATCGTCCATCAGTACCCTTAAGTTGATAGATATTTCCTTCAGATTTCTTTCCTATAGCACCAATCAATGTTTCATATCCTTTCTAGATATCACATTTCTCATCCTTAAACACAAGATCATAACCTTTTATGCACAACTGACCAACACTCAACAAATTATGCCTTAAACCCTTAACATAATAGACATTTTCAGTATGATGCTTGCCATCAAAACTTACTGAACCTATCCCACAAATTTTAGCACCAATATCATCTCCAAACATAACCAAGCCTCCATCATATTTTTCAAGCTTAACAAACTTACTTTTATCACTATTCATTTGATGTGAACAATCACTATCAACTACCCAATCATTTTTCTCTTGTTTAGCATGTACAATGGAGATAATCATACCTTCATTTTTCTCCTTCTCTGGAGGGCTTTCCTTTACCTATTTTTCAGAATTAGTAGAAGTAGATTCATCCTTAATTGCTAAGAAAAAGCATTCATTGTCATCAAGATCTTCATATTTTGAATCCTCATCAGATATACTAGCATTCTCATTCACATAATAAGCTTTGTTAATCTTCTTTCCTTTCTTTTCTTTCTCATATCTTTGTTTATTCCTTTTAGCTCTTTCCAGACACTTTGCAACATAATGACCTATTTCTCCACAACTAAAGCACTTAAAGGGAAACCTACCTTCATACTTACCAGAGAATTTCCTCATTCTTATTACAAATTTAACTTATATTTCATCAAAGTTCTCTTCATCTAGATCTTCAGCTTTTGTAGTTTTAAAAGCAATTTCTGATTTGCATCCATTCTTTAGACTCGTTCTTCTCATCTCATAAGATGTCGAAAATCCTAACAACAAATCCTTAGTACACGTCTTATAATCTATAGTCTGCTCAATAGCACTCACCTTCTCGTTGTAAGCATCAGGAAGATTTTTGAGAATCTTATTTACCATCCTGGTTTCATCTATAGTAGCACCAAGTCCTTACATTTCGGCCACTATCTCATCCAAACTCTGTATATAATTTTTAACATTCTCATCTTCGAACATATGTAGAATATCAAACTATGTCTCCAAATTTTGTAATTTTACCTCTTTAACTCTTTCATCACCATCATGCACTCTTTCCAAAGCATCCCAGACTTCCTTAGCAGTCTTCAAATTTTGAACCTTAATTAACTTAGAATGTACCAAACTATTCATCAAGATGTATTTCGCCTTATTGTTTGCTTCATGTGCTTTGATCTCATCAGGCGTAATCAGACCATTGGTAGGAGGAGTGTAAGGATTCTTGTAAGCTTTCTCCACATAATATATGTAATACTCCAGATATTCTTCCATCAATACTTTCTAGATACCATAATTAGTTTCGTCGAATCTCAAATAATCATAAACCATTTTGCCAACCATCCTGGACCTTCCTCAAATGGTTAAGCTCTCCACCAAGGAACCAAGATCTGATACCAATTATTGAATAGGACAACTGAGAGGGGGTGAATCAATTTTCATAGAATTAAACATTTAATCCAATCACCGAAACCAATTCATAATATCAAATGCCAATGCAAAAACTTAAATCCAACACATAAACACAATAGCACTAGATTTACGTGGAAAACCCAATTAGGGAAAAATCATGGTGAGGATTAACTCACACTATAGAGAATATCAAAACTGATTACAAGAGGCTCGCTGCCAAAATAAGGACTCACTTTCGTACAGGGATAAGAACCCAGAGGGGTCACTGCCACAGAGATACAAAGAAGACAAAGAAGACTTGTTATAGAAAGACTACAATCTCAATGCAAAAAATGATTCCACCACAATCATTTGCAATCATGCATGAATGATAGAGTTCACCTTCTGCTCGCTGCATATGGAAATTCAACAGTAAGTTTCACACTAATTTGCCACACCCACATCACACACACACAAAATAGAATCAATTTTGCATCTAACTGCACTTCCTCTTTTCTCTTATCACTCTTCTTCTTCGCTCTTGTATATTTCTCCACCACTAACTCATCTTGCATTTATAACATATTCAACTTTGAAACATATCCAAAGTTGACCATCCAAATTCAAATTAGGTCGGTGCCAAAACATCCTAGGGTGGAATTAGAATGAGGGAAACCCAAACACACACTTTAAGGGACCCAAAAAGATCCAACATGCTTCATCAACCTTGAAAGTAGTATTTCACACAAGGTCGACCAAACTAGTGTAAAACACATAGAACCGATATGCATGAATCTTCCAAATGCCAAAACTATCTTCAATACCATCAAGGAAACACAATTTTAGAACTACAAGTCATAAGACTTCATCAAAGATAAATTCGACCAACAACATTTCTCCCGAACCTCAACCAGAAACACGGAAAACCATAATTCACAACTGGTGAATAAAACTTGCACTGTACAATGAACCAACAACCAAAAATATGGATATAGAATCTTCTAACAACCATAAACAACATATTTGAACCGCACAAACATAGGATAAAATCCATACCAAAACCCGAAGCAACCATTGAATACCTACAACATATCTTCATTGCAATTTTCTCAATATCCTCGACATATACAATGAACAATAACTAGTTGATAGCCAGTTGATCAGTTGACATCAATGACAACACCTTCAATCTTTCCATTCTTGCAAAACTTTGTTCCATATCACACATTCTATTCAAAATACCACTGCTAAAACTAATGCTATTATAATACTAGTAACTAGATCTCCTCCTCAATAGAAGATCCCACTATATAGGGTTTGTGAGGAGTGTCATTATTCATAGACTAAAAACATACTTATAAAACAAATATCAACTCTTCCTCAAGGATAGGAAGAGGACTTGAGTTTTGGAACATAAAATAATAACTATTTGAAACAGAAGTAGAAGAACCAAATACAAACTCTATGTCCAACAAACTTAACCACTCATAACAAAAACATGTTCAAGCATAACAGTTCTATCATAACTTGGTCCCATTGCAATTAGAATCCTCCTCATTGGCTTGTTGGCAGGTAAGAGTAATATTAAGTGACTCATAGACTGATCAATAAATGATCACCTTCGTCTTCATTTGAAAGTGTTGTGCTCCAGATAGTTGACTTCTTCTCTACAACAATTTGTAATCCTTATGTTGTGGGTTTGTAGTTCTTCTTGTTGCAAATGTTACTCTTATTCCTAAGGCATCCTCATTATTAACAATCATAAATCAAACATAAAAAACTACTAAACTTCATACACATTCATACATACACATATTAACATAACATGTTTCCATTTCCAAATGATTAAAACTGCTTAAAAGTATATAAAAGGCATAAAAGGTCTTAATAATGCCTCAAAGCTTAGTAGAGAGAAATGATAAGAGTATAAAACAATAAAGGGAAACTAGCTAATTATCAAGCCCATCACGGGCTTCTTTCACCTCTTCATCATAAGATGGAGGCACTCTTCCATTATTAGCTACATATAATTTGGATTTTGAGAATATGCTTCCATATGAAGTGAGGTGTTCATAGTATTCCACCATCGCATCATAATGGGCCTAATATGCTCCTCATAAAATCCCAAAGTAGGGTCCCTACCATGAATTACTTGCTTCATCTACCCAAGCATATTATCAAAGGTCTCATAAATCCCTCTAAGGCTAGGAGAGTCAATATCAACATATATTATTACTCGCACAATAGGTTCAATGGAGGAGTAAACATATCTACAAGTGTAAAAAAATTATAACAATTAAAATCTTAAAAAAGAATGAAATATTTTACAAGTTATAAACATTAGTAAATCAATATTTTAAAAATTAAATAATAAAATCAACAATTTTCTTACCTCATTGTGGACCACTAATCATCATCAAGGATTTTTATTTCACACTTCTTCCTTTTGGTGTGCTTGCCTCTAATCATCTACCCCACTTTGAATGAACCATCATTAATTGTAAAGCCTCCTAGACATCAAATACCCTCTCTAACAAAATAAAGTAGTCGACATATCTAATATCCATGAGCTTGAGGAATTCCTTCCTTCAAAAAGTCTTGGTCAAATCAAGTGAAGTGTGATGATTGACCTTTAACACCACTACTTTCACCTATTATATTTTTCCAATGTACTTAAAGATATTGTTTAATGCATGAACATGATATGGGGTCAAAAAAATGCATTTATAAGGACCCTCCACCATCAAGACAACTAATTTACACATACGGGTTGAATCAATCACTACTTGTACAATATTAGAGGCTCTAACCTTTTCTATGTCATCTTTCAAATTTTGAAATTTAAAGTTTGAATCATTCATTTTCTCAAACAATTAAAAGCTCTAAGAAAATAAGAACCCCCACTCCCACTCCCCGAAGAACCCCCAATGGTTGCCATACTTCTATGAGTTATAGCTCTACTTTTTTGCATTTGAACTTCAACCTTTTCACTGTCACTATTGCTCATGTTTTTTTGGTTAATAATTTGAAAGGGAGCTACAAGTCCAAATAAAAAGAAAAATCAAAATCAAAATGCCCTCCCTATGCGTTAAAAAAATTGAAAAAAACTTTTAAAACTACAAAAGAAATGGAAGATGAAGAACTTGCCTCTAATGTAGTGGATTTAATGCCCTATTGACTTCTTTCCTCTGTTGTTCTCTCCTCTTTTCTTTGTTAAAATCTTCTCTTTCTACTCTTCAACACAAGTTTGCAAATGTCAAAATGAATTTTTTTTTTTTGTTTTGGTTGTTTTGATGGGTGAATTAGGTTTAGTTGTTGTTTAAAGGGGCATGGGGTCCTTGTGGGCCCTCCCATCCCTTTTTTTAATTTTAAAATATATTTTTTTAAAATTAAATTTTATTAGACCATAGAGAACGGTTGAGGGACGCTTGGATGTCCCCTGACTATCCCCTAATGTACCCTACACATTTTAGGATGTTTTAAAAATGCACCATGTGTTTTTATTGGAAAGGGGGTGAGGGGGACATTTCTTGGGCAACTCCATGTCCTCAAAATGTCCCCTATAGGAAACGATATTATCGAGGCACAAGACATGTCCTTGGGCAGCACTACATGTTCCTATTTTCATTCCAAGCATAACCATATAATTTATTTTAAGCTAGGAAAAGTCACATTATTAGTTTCTCTAGGCATACTCCTATTTCTATTCTAGGTTGAATCTACTTCACCTATTTTCTTTTTCTTTTTGATCATTAAAATTTTAAGCAGCTATAGTTTCTACCATTTTGAAATGAATGTTAGGTGCTAGTCAATGATTTTGTTTTTTTTGTAGGTTTCAAGATGGATTATTCAAATTGAGGAGAGTACATGTAATTCCCATCCATATTCCTATCCTTTTATGAGTGTGAATATTTACTTTTATGTTGACTGCTTGTTTTACCTTAACATGCATATTCATAATAGTTCAAATGCAATACAAGTAAGGGTAAAATATAATGTTGAAAATTGCAAATTGGGCTACACTTTTACTTTTAATTTTGGACTCACTTTGATTAGGTTCTCCCTAATGCAATGAATAGTACATGAGGTACACTTCAATATAAAATTTGGTGAATAAACTAAGGTTCATATGCTTCCATCTACACATATGCCTAGGGATCAATCTCGACTCTTGATTTTTCTATTTGTTATCTTATCAAATTTGTGGGTATGAAATTGACCTAGCTCAATTCCACGGATGTGGAAATGATCCCAAAAACTTTCAAATTCAAATTTAAAATTTGGGGCAAAGTCAACTCCCTCCAACTAATCATTATAGGTTGAATCGAGCACAAAAAGTTATCTTGTGTTCTAGGGTTTTTATTTAAGGGGAAACCATATTCTATTATCCATCCACTTATGAGTAACCATTAAGACACATCCATATTATTAGCATCCCAATATCAACTCCCATTAACATTTTAGGTATTTGCATATTTACGCATTGTCAAGTTAATCCCTTTCACTGAACTATTGAATTGATAATAGGGGTTTGACCAAAGAAGAGATTTTCTAGCCTAGCAAGCTCCTTAATGGTATGTATTGACACCACCCCTTTGTAAGCACATGTTGCAAACATCAAGGTGAGCATATTCTAGAGATCAATTTTTTTGAAGATTGGTTTTATATTGAAAGTTTAGACTTCTAACTAGAGTTTAAATTTGCAAATATGAAATTAAATTAAAGTAACAAACAAATAATTCGTATATAAAAAAGGGTTTGTATGATAATTCATTGATACAAATTTTTTTTATTTTTTTTGTTCTCACATATAAAATTGAAATATTTCATGTATGAAAACAAAATTTCAAAAATTATTACACATTTTAAGTTGTCTCCTTTCTATAAAATTACTAACTAGTAATGTTGCCTAAGGTACTATCGAATGGATGATGGACATAAATATTTATAGCTTTGTTTCACATAAAGAGATAAATGTGCACTCCCACCTATCAACCACTCTATTTAAATATCATAAAGAAATTAATAACAATTTTACACCTCATCCCTTAAAAAAATTGTCATACTTTTATTTTTTTTAAAAGTTTAAAAATTACTCTAGAAATATACTAATATTTATTTAAAGTTAACTTTTATTTTAATAAAATTATCAATACACATTAAATATTTTAAATACCAAAAAGGTTATTTAGTTCCCTGTTCAAACTCTAGCACTTAATTAAATTTTAGTGCCTTCTAATGACTAAACACGTTTACATTTACATTTTTCTTTATTATGCTCAATTTGTTTCCTTATTTGAGTTTTTAGAGCTCATTTTGCTTGTGAATAGTGGAAAACACAAGATAGGCCTTGGTTGACAGTGGAACCATTGTTAGTCGTTGATCCACAATTTTTGATTTTTTTCTACTTTCTCGTCGCTATTGGTTTTTATTCCTCCAAACTGTGCCTCGTCATTAGATTCATTTAATATGCTTGCCTTGATAAGAACGCGGGATTGCAAGTCTAAACGAATCTTAGCTACTCATCATTTTTCACCATTTTTTTTACTATTTATTGTTGTTTTTCATTGCTTCGCTCGCCGCTATTGGTTTTTGCTCCTCCAAGCTTTTCCTCGCTAGTATTGACCTACACTCCAATTTGGCGAGCTGCAACCTATAAATAAGGTTTCAACGAGGGTTTTAGAGTATGTTTATTAATTGAAAATTACGACCACGATAATCCCCAAGAGTTTAAGAGTATGTTTATTAAATGAAAATTACGACCACGATAATCCCCGAGAGTTTAAGAGTATGTTTATTAAAATGAAATTTACGACCAACATCATCCATGAAGGTTTTTGAGTATGTTTATTAAAATGAAAATAACAACCAAGATCCTCATAATGAGCACATTTAGGTTTTAACATTATGCAATTCATAGAATAAAAAATATATAAATAATATGATTATACTATCTAATTATTATATATATAAATTTATTAATATTATATTTTTAAATAATAATAATAAAAAAATGTAATTATAATTATGCAAAAAAATAGACCAAAATTTATTATCCTGATTTCCACAAGGTGTATCATAATTAGCAACTAACTCCTGCAATGGGTACCTAAGAGGTGTGGAAGGTCAATTAAGAAAAAAATGGTTTTTTTTTGTATACATTTGTGTGGTACATGAGGTCAATTGGTAGGTCATTTAGAAAGTGATTTTTTTAATATTATTATTATTACTACTACTATTATATTATTAATTTATATTTATATTTTTATTATATAGTAATATTATTATTATTATTTTTTTATTTTATGTATTAACTATTATATTCACCACATTAATCTCATAACTAAGCAATGTCTAGCTATAATCTTCTCTATAAATTTCTCTTCAACATGCCTTCGCTAACTCAATAGATGATTGATGCAAAAAAAAATTAACCATTTGTAACTAGCAATCGCACCTTGGTGTGCAATGGGTATGCTGAAGAGGTGTGGAAGGTCAATTAGGAAAAAAATGGTTTTTTTTTTTGCATACATTTGTGTGGTACACGAGGTCAATTGGTAGGTCATTTAGAAAGTGATTTTTTTATATTATTTTTATTACTACTATTATATTATTAATTTTATTTTATATTTTTATTATATAATAATATTTTTATTTATTTTTAATTTTATGTATTAACTATTATATTTACCACATTAATCTCAAAACTAAGCAATTTACTTTGTCTAGCTATAATATTCTCTATAAATTTGTCTTCAACATTCCTTTGGATTACATGTCTTCACTAACTCAATAGATGATAGATGCAGACACCAAGAGGCTTGAAAACTATGACTAAGGTAGACAGTGAACCATATAAATAATTTATATTTAGTATATTATTATAAATTATTTATGTATTATATAATTTAAATATAGATATAACAAATAATATAATAATAAATAATAAATAACCATAATTTTGTACAAGCATTATTATATTTAAGAATTTATATATAATTAATATATAATGAAATAACTATAATTATTATAGAGATGCTATTTTATAATATATAATATCAATATTATAGTTATTAATATATATAATATCAATATTATAGTTATTAATATATATAATATATTTATTAACTATATAACTTTAATATGTAAAAAATATCTAGCATTAATAATATTATATAATAAACCATATTATATAAGATGTGAGCCTTACCTGTATAATATATAATATTATATAAGATATTATATAAACATATCTCCCTCTCCATTTTCTCTTCCTTTCTCTTTTTCTCTTTCTCTCTCTATTTATATGTTTGTCTCCTTGAGTGTGCAATGGGGTACATTGAAGAGGTCTTAAAGGTGAATTATCATATGCTTAATCAAATGACATGCTACCTTGAGCATAACTCCCCAAGGACGCATGTCATCCTTAGATTGTTGACATGAAACAACCAATCCAAAGTTAGTTTCTCTTTTCTCTCTCTTTTTCTTTGTATCCCCCTTATTTCTCTCTCATGCGCTCTCTCTCTCTTTATCCATTCCTCTCTATTTCATGATCTATCTCCATCTCTCTCTCTTTATCTAAATTTGGCTCTCTCATTCTCTATCTTTTGAATTTCTCTCTTTTTATTAGTCAATAGGCTACGCTTAGCGTGAGATTTGAGCATGAAACAAGTCTCACGTTGCAAAACACTATTGATTCATTGGAAAACAAGTTTCAGCTGCCATTTAATGGAAAACCGACTACACTTTTATGGTAAAATCCTCTAAAATATTAGGTAAAAGCCTCCAAAATCTCATTTATCACATAAAATCTAGATAAATATTGATTTGAGAACTGGATGGGAACATTCTTTTTCCATTTGCAATGATCTTTGTCAATTTGATGATAATTTTCTTTTTTCATTTGCATTGTTTTACGTTTTAAATTTGTATGCAAATATTTCATAATCAAATAATACTTAATTTCTTTAAAGAAAAAATGTAGATTTGTCTAAATTTATTTCATTCCATTATTTAGCACTTATTATAATTTTTTTAATCTAGCCACATACAACTAGAATTTGTTGTACATCCATGCACAAACATATACTCTAACATATTAACATACATATAGTTTTCTATTGGCATAATCTTTGAACCTCCTTTAGGTGCAAGTATTAGTATATATACCTCTCTCTATATAGAATTGTGTTCTCCTCTATCTCTCTTTTCCAAATCTCTCCAAAGATCAATTAAACTATCAATTTTTTAATATATTAATTTAATTTGATCTATATAAAAATATATTAATTATTAATTATAATAGAAAAAAATTGGTATGTAAATTGTAAATTGTATTAAAGGTCAAATTTTGAATAATACATTTGCCATCTGGGCACCATGTGTCAGAATCCCAGATCTATAAGACAACTAGACCTGGATCGAACACAAACCACCTGACCACCATGAAGGAGACCTACAGAAAGGATACAAAGTTCGCAGCAACTAGACTAGTTCTTGGACATAGATTCAGTCACGTAAGCACCCGAGCAAACCCTACATACAAATGTTGACTCCTAAGACTCCCATCCAAGAGAAGCAAAGTGCGACATCATTGTTCAGAAAGAATTCATGATTCTGAATTTAGTGCGCTTAAGATCATCTACACTGTCATTTGCCATCTTGTTTGCTTCAACATTCACTTCCCTGAAGGTATGTTTGATCTCATAACATGAAAAGCCTTGGAGCACCTCCGATGCCTCATCCAACAGTGGTTGAAGCTTCCAATTTTGAAGTTTCCTTGATTTGATTGCTTGCACTAATACCATTGAGTCACCTTCCACTACTATCCTAGGCAGGCTCAACTCCTTGCAGAGGTAAAGGCCTCATAATATACCTTGCATCTCTGCCATCGTGTTTGTGCCTTCTGGCAATGGGATGGAACGAGTTGCCAACATTTGACCTTGAGAGTTTCTAATGAGGCATCCAGCCCCAAAGATGCTTGGGTTGCCTCTTGATGCTCCATCAAAATTCAATTTGAACCAACCTTCTTGGGGTGGTTGCCACACTGCATCAATGCGATTTGATAACTTCTTCTCCTACCTCACTTGTCTTGGCTTAAGAACTTTCAGACTGTGCCATCCTTTCCTCATTTGGGCATCCCATTATGTGAATTTGATGTCATCACTCGTTCTTAACATTACTCTGTTGTTTGTTGCTTCAACTATGGTAGCCTCAAGGTGACTGACAAACATGGGAAAGCTTCTTGTTTTGTCCGTGAAGATCCTTTTGTTCCTTTCCTTCAAAAACTCCCACACCAATAGAGACAGACAAAGCTTCCATAACACATTGTACATGGATCCTTTCTTGAGATCTGGCCAATAGGAGAAAATGGATAAGATATCATTTGGCAATGTGCATAACCAACCCAGCATACCTGCACAAAGGGGCAACATACCAGTAAATGATTTGCATCCTCTTTCGCATTCCTTTAGAGCACACACCAGGTTGGGCCTGCATATCCCATTTTTCTGAATTTGTTTGCTATTAATATTTTGTCTTGCATGACTGCCCAAGCAAAGGTGCCTACCTTTGGGAGGCAAGACTTGCCCCAAAATTTTTTTAATGGCAGCATAGATTTGTTCTCCTCTGCACAGAGTGATGTGTAGCCTTCTTTGGATATGTAATTCTCTGACTTTGAATTGGCCTAGATTAGCTTATCCTTTCCCAGTCTAATCTGTATGCTTCTCTTCCTTATAATTCCATGTAATACCACCCTATCCACACCTTGTATTTTCACTATGCTTAGGTCTCTCTATGACCATAACAGACACCCATCACACCACTATTCGCACATGTAGTCTCTTACCTTTGAACCCCATGATTGTTGTAGCATTACTTTCATTTGCTCCATTGTGGTGATGTTGTCAAGGCACGAGAAACTTCCCCAGGATTCTTCCCAAAAGTTTGCACTCCTACCATGCCTGATGTCCCATGGTAGATGCTTGAGTATGAGGGGTCTGCAAGCCTTCGTGAAGTTCCAAATCCTGGAGCCCTGCGAAAGGTGTTATGTCAGCAAAACGTTATTCGTATTCTAGCTTTCCAAGTATTTGTGTCTCAAGATCCTTGCCCATTTTACCTCATCGTTGGTGCAGACATTCCAAACCAACTTTTCTCTTAGAGCTTGGTTCTATTTTAGGATGTTACATATTCCAACCCCACCATTGTTCCTTGCTTTGCATATAGCGTCCCAGGCGATGAGAGGGTATTTCTTCTGTTTTGATGTCCCTTTCCAGAAAAATCTCCTCATACCTCAATTTATCATGGAGGATTTACTCTTGTAGAGAGAAATAAATGAAAGGAGGTATATAGGCAACGTTGAAATCACTGCTTTGATCATTACGATCCTCCCTGCCCATGACAGCCATTTCCCGCCCCATGAAGACATGCGATTTTCTATATTTTCTACCATTGGGTCCCATAATCTGCAATTGTTGATTCTGGTGGCAAGTGGGAGACCAAGGTAGGTGATGGGGACCTGGCCAATCCTAAAGTTGAGCACTCAAGCCACCTTGCATTCCAGCCTTTGAGGAGTGTTAATAAATAAAACTTTCAACTTTGCCTCACTAACCACCTAGCCCGAGGCCTTACCATAGTCATTTAGGATGCTTTTGAAAACTTGAGCTTTTTCTTCCTTTGGGGTGCCAAGAAGCAGAGTATCATCCGTGAACTGTTGGTGCGAGCATGGAGGAACACCCCTCATGGCTTACAGACCTTGGATCCTGCCTTCCTCCACAACCTGACTGAGAGAGCGCCCTAGAGTATCTGCCATCAGGATGTAAAGAAAAGGAGACAGTGGGTCCCCCTGCCTCAATCCCCTTGAGGTCGGAAAGAAGCTAACTGGATCGCCATTAATCAAAATAGAGAACCATGGGGTGGAGATGCACTTGAAGATTCAATTGACCCAATGCTTATCTAATCCATAGGCTTCCAAAACCTTGCAAAGAAAGTGTCGATCAATTTAGTCGTAGGATTTCTTAATGTCAAGCTTCATCAACATGCTCAACTTTCTGTTGTACTGAAGGGAATGAATTAATTCTTGGGCGATTATGGCACCCTCATAGATTAACCTGCCTGGGACAAAGTCAGTCTGCTCCTCAGCGATCAAGGCTGGCATCAGAGGCTTCAGTCTATTCACTATTGTTTTTGTGAGTATCTTGTACAATGTGTTGCATAAGGCTATAGGATGCAATTCCTCCAAAGAGCTTGGCTTCTCCTTTGGAACAAGCACAAGAAAAGTGTTATTTACTTATTTTAGGATATCTCATGCAGCCCAGGCTTCTTTTAGCACTTCAACTATATCTTTTCCTAAGAAACTCTAGCACCTCTGGAAGAAAAGTTTTAGGTATCCATATGGACCTGGTGCTTTGTCTAGATGAATTTGAAAATTTGCAGCCTTAATTTCCTCCTCTATGAATGGTTGGAGGAGTGCTCTATTATGCTCCCTACTCACTAGTCTTGGCACATGCAGTTTGTTCATGTAGGTAGGATCCTTCCTGGTTATTGAGTAGATTCGAGAAGAAATTGACAACCTCTTGAGAGATCACCGCTACCTCTTCAATTTTAGAACCATCACTTCGCTTTAATTTGGATATCCTATTGAATTCTCTCCTTGATCTAGTGAAATTGTGAAAAAACTTTGTGTTTCTATCTCCTTCCTGAAGCCAAAGATCTCTCAACTTTTGGCACCAAAAAACTTCCTCCCTTTTCAGTTGTTCTTCTAAACCTCTAAGAAGTTCTCTTTCTCTAGAAAATAAGTCCTCATTCATCCCATTTTCAATGACCTCTTCATTGATCTTTCCCAGTTCACTTTCTATTTGTGCCTTTTCTTGGAATATATCTCCAAAGGTCTCTTTATTCCAACTTCTTTATTTCTGCTTAATTAGTTTTTGCTTTCTGACCACATGGAAAAGTTTATTTCCTTTTGGATTCTCACTATGCCACCATGATTCTATCATTGGTATGAAACCAAGTTTTGTGAACCATATTTTCTCGAACCTGAAAGGACATCTTACCATGCTTCTATCCTCCAGTATCTCTAGCTTGATCGGGTAATGATCTGACCCCGATTGGGTAATGATGTTGCATTCAAATATAAAAGGGAACTTGCTAAGGTCACCTCCAAAGAAGAACCTGTCGAGCCTCTCTACTATATTGCTAAAACCTGATCTTCAATTTTTCCATGTGTAGGATCCTGCATTCATAGGGATTTCCATCATTGCATTTCTCACGATGAAGTCCTCAAATTCAATCTGCGACTGGGACCTTATGTGCAGACCCCCTCTCTTGTCCCTACTATGCAACAAAGCATTGAAGTCACCTCCCACAATGAAAACACTTTTGTGCTTTGACTGCATTAGATCCTCCACCTCCTTCCAAGTCATTCTCTTTCCTTGCACAAAGGTTGGGCCGTACACATTGATCAATATGAATGATAAATTGGCTTTGTAGCTTTTGATTTTACAAGCTAACGATGATTTATTTGCAACCATTTCCTCTACACAGAGTGTCTGTAGCTTGGCCAAGGTAATTATGCCACCTGAGGCTCCCTATGCATCTACAGAGAGCAGTTTCCATGTTTTGTGATATCAAGCTAGTTTTTCCACCTCCAATATTCCTAATTTAGATTCTCGTATTAACAATGCATCTGCATCTATGACAAAAAGGAAATGCCTGAGAAGGCATTGCTTGTTAGGGGTGTTTAAGCCCCTGACATTCCAGCTATAGATCCTCATTGCCCCTCAGGAAGGGTAACGCCCTTCTCTGACCTTAGTAGAATGGAGATTTTTTGCTATCTAGGAGCCTCTCCATCCATGGCTCTCTTCCCCTCCTTTGTTTTTTCGCCCACTTTATTTTTGTCCCCACAATCTTGATTACACTTCCCTTCCAACGTTTGCTTCACCCCAAGTTTTCCTTTTGGAGATTCCTGGTCAGCTGGGATTTCTTGAGGAAATCCCCCTTTCTTGTTCCTCTACCAACCTGGGTTCCACCTTTGTCCCTCCAACACTCTTTATGGGTTTGCCTATTTTGCCTCCTCTATTGGCTCAGCCATTTTCCATTTTATGTTCGTTGCAAGTTGTTTTCTCCCCAACCCAACTCCTCTCCTTCCTAAATTTCAATCTGAGAAAGATGTTCTTGAGTATCCCCTAAATATTTTTCCATAGAGCGCAAATATTTGCCTACCTCCATGATGGTTTCCCAATCTTTCAATTGGGATTGTTCTTCTACCGCCTCTATCATACTCCACTTCAACATATGCTTGGGGAGGCTCCTCATTTCTGACTTTGTCTACCCTTTCTATATTTTCCTCTGTCATTTGATATTTTGTTGGTGCTTTCAAGGTGCCCTCACCATTCTCCATGATTATTTTTCCTTTGGGGTTGGTGTTAATATTTTCCCATAAGGATTTATTTTCCCAAGCTTTCCTAATCTGGTATTGTTCTTTCGAAAACTGCCAAATCACTTTATGATAAAAATGACCCTCTGCATGAATCAGTTCGAGGGACTCTTCTATAGAGTTCCATGGGGCTAACTACACATATATGTTCATCATACAATTATTTCTTGAGCTAAGCGTGACCTCAACCACTTTAACCATTTTCCCCAGGGCGTCGTCTATCCAAATTAGAGCCACTTCGCACCAAAGTTTTGACGGTAGATTCGGTAGGCTGATCCAAACAAGTATTTTATTTGGGATGTATTCTTGTGGTCTAAATTTTTGTTTCCATTGCATCAAATGAAATCCCATGCCTTCAAACATTAAGCCTTTCTTCTCCAGGATTGCTCGCTTGATTCGTTCTGAGATACATTCAAGGATAAAGAAGCCTTCTTGTATGAATTTTATCTCAACTTCACCATTCCAAGCCTCCTCCCACCAAAGTGCCATATTTTCCTTAGAGTAATTTCCTCCCCACCATTTCCCAAGAATTGCACATTCTGCCAATTTCGCTCTTCTGCCCTCTGTCAAAACTGAGGGTATCACGATGACTATGCTTGAATGAAGTTTGTGAATTTCCTTTTCGTCTCCTACAAGAGGTCTCCCTACCCTTCCCCCGCTTGAATTTCATGGTGGTTGCGGATGATGTTTTCCTGATATGTTGGTTTGGTTTAAAGTTCCTGCTTGTTGTTTGGGCCTCCCCGCTCTCCAGCTACCGTTAGAAACTACCCTAGGGTTATGATTTTCCCAAAACCCTCCATTCCTTTTTTGTAAGGAAAAGCAACAGTGCGGAAACGCTTTCCTAATGCTAAAACCATAGGGGAGGCGTGCAAAGACCAGTTTTAAAAGGCATAACACACTTAAGATGAACACATACATGATAGCAAAAGTAATAGAAATAAAATGATTACAGAGATAACACCAGATTTAGGTGGGAAAACCCTTTCGGGGAAAAACCCACCACACCAAGAGAAAGACTCTTTGTATTACAGTAAGCAAAAATTACATACAAAGTTATAGTCCTCACTCTCTGATAGTTAGCTCACAACTGTTACCTATTTTTCACCACTAGCTCAAACAGGGAGAGTTGAATTGCAAATTTAGGCTAAAAGGTACACAAGATGTTAATTTTTTTTTTGCTAAGTATTCATATTGTGCATTGTTTCATTACAGTGTAAATTTCAGTGATATTATGCAAAAACCATTCCAAAATGATATCATAAATTTGCATAATGTTTGTTGTTTTATTCATAATGTATGAACCAGAATCCCACACAAGCTGTGGGAGTAACTCATTTTGATTTTTACAATCAAATAAGAGGTGCAAAAACATATTGTATGCTATACAATTGTCGACAAAATAAACATAGAAGGGAGAGTGGTTCATCATTGCCTATAATGATGGAACCTGTGATGCTTGATGTCTTTTATTGGTATTTTTGAAGCTTTCCAGGTTCCTTGACTTCGTTCTCTTTGAGTTGTCCTCCGGGATGAGCAGAAATGATGTTAGAGATTAAATCTACGCAATGATGAGTCAAAATCAGTCCTATGCCTATATTGCCAGCAGGAATATAATTTACATCTATTCAGGCATCCATCAGATGATTTCAAAATTCAAAGAGCATAAAGAAAGAGGAAGCTTTCAGCTTCTTTTATTTTGCTAACTTGTTTGTTCACTGTGCAGGAACAGGTTCATTATGTTTGTGGTAGTTTTATCAGATATGTGGAGTAAAACGGGCTGCCACAAGGGTTGATCTTGGCATATTAAGGATGACACACTCTCAAGTTACATACGAGATTTCATTAACATGGATAACAATCATTAAAAGAGCTGTTGAAACTAAGAAATAATCAAATAAGCAGCTTCATTTCAAAGAGATCAAGGAAAAGCAGTTTGAGCATACAACATAACTTTGCTCTACATGTTAAGAAATGATCAAACAATGTGAGAGCTCATCAGTGTTTTCATTGGTACCCCTGTTTTCAGCTCTACTTTACATTCATGTTACATATAAATGAAGTATCGAGCCTCTTTACACTGAAGAGTAATAGAAACAGAATATCAAGCACTCACCTATTTCATGAAGTTTTGAAATTTATTTCACATGATACAATGAGGATTAACTGTACTTGCACACACATGTTACAACCAGCTGTTATTTTTCTTTTGAAATTTAATAGAGCGAGAACATGTAGAGCACAACAACAAACCATTTATGGAAGTAAGCAAGCTAGTATAAAATCCATCAAGGATTTTCTAAATAGAACAAAAGAGAGTCATACCAGTATATGACAACCTCAATACATGGCATAAATCATTCATGAATTCTCAAGCAATAATGTTGTTGTATGAGTTCATTCACAGCAAATAGTGCTATGTATCTAACATTACAAAATTTTGAACAGCTGTATGGAGCACCCACAGAGGGAAGCAAAGCATTCAAGATTAAAGGTTGTTAATTAGAGCAGTGAAACATATGCACAGTTTTCAAAGAGGTTAACTTTGCAAAGAAACAGTGGTGCATAGTAAATACATTATATTCCATGACAAGAGATTGACTAAAGAAACCACAAGTAATGATAAACCAAATGATGAATGCAATAAATATTCGTATGGAGACACATTCTGGTTGAGCTCAATAGTGGTTTGTTTTTGTTCCTGAAAATTACATATTTATTATGTTTATATAGCACTTATTTCCACAGAAGGAATTTTTACTACCCATGCGGGTCTTCTACAAAAAACTGGATATCACAAAGGCTTGAGCTACAACAGTAGCAAGGTGTCATGTTTCCTCATAGTATATAAATATAATGCCCAATATGAGAGTTTTAGAAAGGTAAATAAAAGACATGGAGGGGTTCTCACGAGTTTCGAGCCCTGAATTGTTGTAAGATGCCCAGTTTTGGGAAAAAGCAATGCCCAGATACAGGTTCGAAATAAAGTGCAAAGGCAATCTCAATGGGATAAAAGCAAAGGAGTTTTCGAGTACAGTACAAGGAAGAAAGCCACTGTTAGGGTTTCATATCCCTCATGAGAGTGGGTCAAGCCCATAGCAAAGCACTAAAACAAAAAATATATTGTTTTACTCATGATAGTTCGAGCTCAAGGAAGAAGATTTTTGAGACAACTTGCCTCAATTTTTGAGTAAGGAAGGCACGTCTAAAGCCCTCCAAGCGAAATGTGTTCAGGTACTTGGGATAAAGAACCATGGCGGCCTGATAAAGTAAATCAAAATGGCACAGAATTATTAGAGCAAGTCAAGTGAAGATGCAAGTAATATCCAGTAAGAGAAACAAGTTGAACCAAGGAACTCATAAAGCTACGGATATGGTATCACAAAGCTCAAAAATCTGAGATTCTTCTACAGATATTTCTTTTCAGGAAAAGGCTCAACTTGAATCCTAATAATGGCGGCATAGAGAGGGGCTCAATGAACAAAAGTATGTAACATGGGCTGAGGTGCCAAGGGGAGAGCTCTATTCAAGCGCATACAATAGGAGAGAATGCGAATGTGGGTTGGAACTCGCGACCTGCAAAGCGTGGAGTGAAGATCTCTAAGTAAAGTCACGGCCCATAATATCAGAGTGAGGAGAATTACAAAATACAACAGTTTTATTACAATAGAAACTGAGAACATTATGATTATCAATTTCAAGGTGCATACATAGAAATGGTCGAGTTCAGTTTCACCAGAATATCAAGCAAAGGGTCTTCCACATTTTTTATTTTTTTTATCTGTCCAAATCTTCAAGTTTTTGTAAGATTGATATAGACAATGGAAGGCAAGCAGAAACAAGGACTTACCATTGTTGCATGCTGGAGATTAGGAAGCCACGACCAAATATCATATCACAAGAGCTTGTAAACTCAAAATTTGAACCCTCCCATGGCGGCCAGTGAGTAAAAGGAACACAAAAGTAACAAAGGTAGCACAAAAAATGAAGTAAAAGCATCAAATAATCACCATAGTCGTAGCCAGTGAGGTTTTTTTTTTTTTTTTCTGATTAAAAGGTAATGGATGAAATGAAATAACAAATCAAAGTTACCATGAGTAGCAGAGGCTAGATCTAGTGGAGAATTGAGGAGAAGATAACTCGAATGGGGTCACAAAGTTCAAACCCTAAGCTTGGCGGTTGGCTTTTCATGAATCTTCTCCAGCAAGTGCAAAGTGACAAAGTGAGAGAATGATTAGGGTTCACCACTTTTGTTTTCCCTATTTCACTAAGGGTTATCTCTTGATAATGATTTTAATTAATCATTTTGTTTTATCTGTCATCCATGGCCTTGACTCTAAGTCAAGATGCTAACATGAAGTGGCCGACCATTATGTAAGAGGTGAATAATGCCTTTAGATTAAGTAATGCATGGTTTTTGTGGAATGATAGGGGTTGAATATTAGGTGCATGACTTTACAATTTGCATAATAATTGTAAATAGATAATAAAGTAATTTTTAAAATTACTTTATTATTTTTCATGAATTGTAAAGTCAAATAAGTAGTAGTTATAAATAATAAAGTAATTACTTTATTATCATGTCACAATCATTTTTGCAAAGTGTAAAATCATGCAAGTTGGTGAGTCAAGCTAGATATGGCTATTTGGAGCTTTTTAGACAAAGATGGCATTTCAATTAGGCATGGGAAAATTGATATATACAAGGTGACTTTTGCATGCTTGGGCCCACCTTTTCAAGGATTTGCAGTCCAGTTCGAGTGCTGCATGTTTCAGTTATGACTTGATAGTGAGTTTGGACCATCATGCGCTCATTTTCGCATGGATTTGAGCATCTTTTTTGGAGATTTTTGCTTATGCTCATAATTTACCTTGGAGTTATCACCTTCTCTTTGAGTTTGACTTTCAGTTCTATCTCCTTGCCTTTTTGAAGGCTTTTGTATATATTGAAAAACTTAACTATTTTTTGGTTAGTTCTTGTTTTTCCTTCTTTGCATTCTGCAAAGGGAATTATTTGTAACTTAGTTTTTTCAGATTAATACAGTAGCAAATTTACAGGTTCATTTTGGTGTCATCTTGCAGTATTTTCTTGCTATTTTCTTTCAGGATTCATTAAATTTTCCTTTTCAGAATTATACAATTTGTCCTTATGAATGATTCGATGAAATTATTGTGTTTTAGCTATTGAAAACCTTTATTTTTATCTTGTTCATAGTTGAAATTACTTCCCATGTTTCAACAAATTGTTGAATTTCACCTTTCAAGCATTCGGGTGCAATCTGAATTGACAACAGTTTTTGACATGCCCGGTGGGACCCTGAAGCACAATTCAAAGAAAGAATTCAAAGTTGCAGGCTGCTGCTCTGGTATATACAACAACTTTTTACCTTTCAGAGGTTACTATACTTGGCGACTCTGAGAAAATCTACTGGTTTCAAATGATCAAGTGCTAGTATATTTCAAATATAAACTTCATACTTTGATTTCCAGCCTTATATGAGTAGAAATGTCATGTTTTCATAGTCATCATGTATACCCACCTCCATACTATGAAAATACTGCCAACCAATCACCCTATCAGCCATATCAGGCCAATCATGTTGTTGGTTTTATCCCAAACAACCATGGAACAACACCATGTCCGCATGCTCAACATGCTTACCTCCCACCCACCCCAGCTCAAACTTCATATCAAAGTTCATGCGCTCAGATTCAGCTCCAAGAAGTCAAAAATATCAAAAGTAGCATGAATGCCACTAAGGATATATTGTTATTCATAATCCGCTATCGTCAAAACATCAACCGCCAGCCCTATCGGATCCCATAAGCCACGTGTTCGCCACTCGGGAGGTTCTGAGGCATCTAGGAGGGAAACTCTGAGTTTCCCATGAGTTCGCCCAGAATGAGCTTTCGAGGCTGCCACCTGTAAGCCGTCGTAGATCCTTTGGGGAATCTCTAGCGGCATCTGCTGGATTCCCCAGGGAACTTGCGAGGCGCAGATAAATGTCCATGGTCAAACAACCCTTCGCATAAAGTAGCTCGGGGCTCACCTTCTCTTCGTTGCTCTCACCGCTTTAACAAGCCACCACACGTCATGTGAACAGATAATTTTGCTTGGCAAAAAGGTTAACGGTACTTGCCTTCGGATGTTGCGGAAAGCAGCCAACACCGTCAGATGAAGCCAAGAGCAATCGTTGATGCAAGACATCGACGAGACTTAGCATTTCCTCTCATTGATAAATGATTGCTTCACCGATGAAGACAATGCAAACCACCATTCCGTCAACCCCAGGCTTGTCGGCCCATCGCTGTGACAACCCTCAGAGTTTCGTCGATCAGACAAAGTCTTTGCGACCAAAGATAAAAATGTCCAAATGAGAACTCTATGGTAAAGTGATAGAAACATAAACTCGTCAAGCCTTTAATAGAGGTCCAAGCTAGTAAATTGAAGCACATTTTCCAATAAGCTCCCACTTGACGAAGACTTACTGGCTTCCTCCAGACTTCGAATTCATTTGTGATCATAGGCCCCAAGGCCCATCAAACTGACACACCATCTAAACTTGTCTGTGCTCACTGGCTTTGTCAATGCATCAACAACATTCTTCAGTGTATCCACCTTCTCTAAAGAAACCTTTCCATCCTCCACCATATCTGTCACGAAGTGATACTGCACATCGATATGTTTCGTCCTGGCATGGAAAGTTGGATTTTTCGCCAAACAAATAACACTTTGAATATCACAGAAAATAGTAATATGCCCTGCATCAAAACCAATATCAGAACACAAATGACTTAGCCTAACAAATTCATTGCAGGCGTGAGTAGCTACCATGTATTTTGCCTCCGTAGTGGACAAAGCGACTACAGCCTCTCACTTGCTCATCCAATTGATTGCACCACCATTTAACATGAAGGTATATCCACTAGTGGATTTTCTGTTGTCAATGTCCCCTGCCCAATCAGAGCCCACATATCCATGAATGCTAAGAGTTTTATGTGATGAAACCAAGTTTCCATGGTACACATAGAGCATACTCTGAGGTACCTCTTAGATATCTATACACTCTCTTTACAACATCCCAATGCATCCTTCTTGGATTTTCCATAAATCGGTTGAGTACTCCCACTGCTTGGGCAATGTCTGCCCTTGTACAAACCATCACATACATTAAACTACTGACAACACTTGCATAAAGAACTTTGTTCATGTCCTCCATCTCTGTAGCATATTTTGGACAATCTTCAACAAATAGCTTTGTTCCCTGCATAACTGGAACAACTAGTTGCTTGCAATCACTCATATCAAATCTCTCCAGAACAATGCTGACATACATACTCTGACTAACCCAAAGCTTTCGATTCTTTTTGTCCTTGGTTATCTCCATCCCCATAATATACCTTGTTGCACCTAGATCTTTCATTTTGAACTTTGCAGACAACTGAGATTTAAGATTAGAAATCATAGACTTACTATTTCCTATGAACAACATATCATCCACGTACAGGGTAATAATAAGCACATGATCATTTTCAGATTTATAATACACACAATGATCAAATTTTGATCTCACAAATCCCATAGATAACACAAAAGTGTCAAACTTCAAGTACCACATTCTAGGAGACTGCTTCAAACCATACAAAGATTTATTTAATTTGTAGACTAGACTTTCTTTACCTTTTTCAACGAAGTGCTCATACTGGGACATGTAAATTTCTTCTTCTAGCTCTCCATGCGGAAACATTATTTTCACATCCATTTGTTCGATCTCTAAGTCATACGTGGCTACAAGTGACAACAAAAATCTGATAGATGTCAGCTTAGCTACAAGGGAAAATATTTCTCCATAATCAATTCCCTCTACCCGGGAATACCCCTTTGCAACCAACCTCGCTCTATACTTCTCAGCACTGCCCTCAAGACCGGTCTTCTTCTTAAATACCCATTTACAACCAACAAAATTTGTTCCTTCAGGCAAAGGTACCAAATCCCAGGTTTCATTCTTTTCCAGTGACTCCATTTCTTCATTCATGGCTTCCAACCAGAAATTTGCATCAGGCATATTAATTGCCTCTTTAATAGTTATAGGCTCCTCAATGCTAGTAATTAAAGCATAGGCATAGTTTGAATCCAAAATGGAGAAATCATACCTATTAGGTTGTTGTTTTTGACGTGTAGACCTTCTAACTGGCTGAGGTTGTGGTTCTTCATCTTCAAAACTCTCAAAGCTGCTAGAGCTCTCCTCAGTTTTAGGTACACCATGCAGTTCTCCCTTTTCTGGAATTTGGGGAATCTCAACTACATCATTCTTCTTTTCTCTTTGATCTGTCTCTAGTTGTGGATCAGTTGCTGAAGGTTTCAACTCATGAAATATTACACTTCTGTTGTATAAAACCTTCTTAGTGACGGGGTTCCAAAGCTTGTATCCCTTCACACCAATGCCATAGCTGACGGAGATACATTTAATAGACTTGTTCTCCAACTTAGATCTTTTTATCATTTGACACATATGCATATGCCTCACAACCAAATACATGAACATGTGTTAGAGAGGGCTTCTTACCAGACCATGCTTCCAAAGGTGTCTTATCAACAAGAGTAGAGCAAGGAGAATGATTTACCAGGTAACATGTTGTAGCCATGACCTCAACCCAAAACTTCTACTCTAGACCAACACTGCTCAACATAGTTACTTTTAAGAAAGTATATGAATGCCCTTCTCGAGTAGTCATCAATAAAATAAACATAATATCTAGACTTCGATAATGAAGGAACATTAACTGGACCAAACACATAAGAATGAACATAGTCCAATACACTAGAAGATTTATGAGAACTTGATGAAAAAGAAACATGTTGTTGCTTTCCATAAATGCAGTGTTCACAAAAATCGAACTCAAGATTACAATCTACAAGACCTTCAACAAGATTTTTATTTTTCAAGATTTTTAAACCTTTCTCACCTATGTGAACGAGTCTATGATGCCACAACATGGTCTTCTCTACTGGGAGTTTCACCTCCATCGCATTTGCAACTAGAGAAGCATCTTCGTCCTTCTCTACAGGAGCAACTTTGCTTGACTTTACAGAGACGTTGTTACATTGAATAGGATGTGCATCCAACTTGTACAGAGTGCCAATACGAACAC
Source organism: Sequoiadendron giganteum (assembly GCA_007115665.2). Classification (NCBI taxonomy): domain Eukaryota; kingdom Viridiplantae; phylum Streptophyta; class Pinopsida; order Cupressales; family Cupressaceae; genus Sequoiadendron; species Sequoiadendron giganteum. Next base: position 628,038,386 of record CM021105.1, on the reverse strand, counting down.
CCTTAGCCAGTACCATAGTCCCTCTAGCCATCTTACATCCTTTACTCGAGAAAGAAACTTCTACACCATCATCATTCAGCTTACTGATAGAAAGTAAGTTGTGAGCCAAACCTGGTATGTGCAGTACACCACCAATCCCTTTGATTCTACTATCAGGGAATTGTATCTTGACTCTTCCACGACCAACGATCTCCAATATTGAATCAATCACCAGGTACACCTTTCCACCATCATACTTTTTGTACTTAGTGAACCACTCTTTATGAGACGTCATGTGAAAAGATGTGTCTAAGTCAACCAACCAGACATCATCCGATACCTGAGTTGCCAAGGCTGCAATGAAGGAATCTACATTACTCTAAGAAGAGTCATAGTCTAAAGAGTTACTCTTCTTCTTCTCCTTACAATCCTTTTGGATATGACCAAACTGCCCACAATTTCAACATTTCACCTTGGAATTTTTACCAGGAGACTTTGATCTCCCTATAGATTTAGAATTGGACTTCTTGTCCTTCTTCTTGCTTTTCTCCTTCGATCTACCTCGAACATCAAGGGCCTCTTTGGCCATCTCAGAAGACTTCCTTTGCATCTCTTCAGACAACAGCGAAACAACCACATATTCCATCTTGAAAGTAGCAGTCGTACTTCCAATAGCCATCACCAGATAATCCCAAGTGTCGGGTAACGAACATAACAAGAGCATGAAACGATCCTCCTCCTCTATCTATCCATAATGAAGTTGCGGACTTCTCCTCATGGACATTCAAGAGTACAAAATTGGATAGACAGAGTCTTATCAAACCTCTCACTTTTCTATCTACGAGATCCCAATCTTCTTGTTTCATACTTTGTGGCATAGTTCCAAACACTGCTACCCAGAGGTCTCTATCCACTAACAAGTCTTCCACTTTGAGTTTCCACAACTCAAATTTTTCGCCATTAAATTTCTCAATATCAACTCTTCCCGATGTACTTGCCATCTTAGACAGAAGTTGGTCCTAACTTTGCAAGACTCCCACTAGAACAATTTTAGCACAAAAAACCAGGCTTTCTAACAAGGATAACACAACTAGTCAGACTCTGATACCACTTGTAAGGAAAAGCAATAGTGCGAAAATGATTTCCTAATGCTAAACCACAAGGGAGGCATGCAAAGACCAGTTTTAAAAGGCATAACACACTTAAGATGAACACATACAGGATAACAAGAGTAACAAAAATAAAATGATTACAAAAATAACACCAGATTTACGTGGGAAAAACCTTTCGGGAAAAAACCCACCACACCAAGAGAGAGACACTTTGTATTACAGTAAGCAAAAATTACATACAAAGTTATAGTCCTCACTCTCTGATAGCTAGCTCACAACAACACTTGAGTTTTCATGCACTCACTGTTACAATGCTATTTCGACATACAGTGAATACAAACTCTACAACCCTTTCTCTGTATTCTACTTTTTTATGATTTGTTCAACTTCTAGTCTAGATCGACTATTACAAGTCTCTATCCAATGACCAATTAGGGTGCATTAATTTCAGTTCATCGACACACCAAATCGATTTCAGATTGGATGCACCTGCAATCCTGTATCGAGCCACCCCCGCAATAAATTCGTTGCAGAGAAAATACTAAATTTGGGCTCTACCAACCGCCAAAATCCGATCTCATATGACTACATAATATATCGCTTTTCACCAATCCAGCTTCTGGCAATAGATGTTGTTTTGCAACAACAGTGCAAAAACAACCAATGAAAAAATGCCATGTGTCGCATTGCTATTCGTTCTGCCACTTGACCGAGCAATGATCGGTCAACTGTCATCGGGCTCCAAAATCCCTTTGTCATCGCTAACCATTTCATCATATTCCAGGACGACAATAATTTGGTATCACCAAAACACCAACCGCCAGCCCTATCGGGTCCCATAAGCCACGTGTTCGCCACTTGGGAGGTTCTGAGGCATCCAGGAGGGAACCTCTAAGTTTCCCATGAGCTCACCCAGAACGAGCTTCCGAGGCTGCCACGTGTAAGCCATTGGAGCTCCTTCAAGGAACTCCCGAGGCGCAGACAAGTGTCCACGATCGGGCAACCCTTCGCATAAAGCAGCTCGGGGATCACCTTCTCTTCGTTGTGCTCACCGCTTTGACAAGCCGCCACGCGTCATGCACACAAATAATTCCGCTCGACAAAAAGGTTAACAACGGTACTTGCCTTCGGATGTCGCGAAAAGCAGCCAACACTGTCAGATGAAGCCAAGAGCTGTCGTTGATACAAGACATCGACACATTGACGATACTTAACATTTCCTCTCGCCGATAAATGACTGCTTCACTGATGAAGATAATGCAAACCACCATTTCGCCAACCCCACGCTCGTCGACCCATCACTGTGACAACCCTCAAAGTTTCGTCGATCAGACAAAGTCTCCGTGACCAAAGATAAAAACGACCAAATGAGAACTTTGCGGTAAAGCAATAGAGACATAAACTCGTCAAACCTTTAACAGAGGTCCAAGCTAGTAAATTGAGGCACATTTTCCAACATTTTTGAGGTGGTTGTGTTTCTCTTTCGTGCCCTACTTTGTTTAGCGTTGCCATGCCTTCCCATTTTCCTTGATCCTTCCCTCCTGGCACCATTATTCAGATTTATCCATGGAGGGGGCTTTCCATATGCTTTCCTGTCTTAAGAGTTTCCAGGTTTCATCAACGCATTTCGTCCTCCAACCTTTCTGTACCAGGGGTGACATCGATCCTCCCATTTTTCGTTCATTAGAACCCATTGTGGGATGGTCCTCTTCTTCCACTATCTCGCTCCATCTCCTACCTTTCTGGTTCCTTGCTAATTTTCACACTCCTTCAGCACCGTTGCTCGCCATTTTTCTATTTCGCAAAATATGATTTGACTTTTTTCTTACACAATTTTTTACACATTCAAATAAAGCTATTAAGGTTTGGGCCTTGGTTGTTGGCACTACAGGCAAGAAGCCCCACCAGTTCACCAAGGAGCCTCCCCTTAACACCAGGGTAAGCAAACTCTATTGTTGGCACGGTAGAGAGTGACCCCGCGAGGTTTGAACTTTGATTGTTGGCTCTACAGGCAAGAAGCCCCACCATTTCACCAAAGGTCGCCCCCATTAATTATAATAATTTTTATTATAAAATATAATATATAATAATAATAGAACCTTTATATATTATTATATATAATTTAATCTGTATTATATAAAATAAATATAATATATTAATTATATTTTATATTATATTAAAATATAATAATTATTAATTATAATAATTTTATATATTTATTTAATAGTTTTGTTAAATAATACAAAATATAAAAATAAATAATATAATTATACTATTTATAATTTATTTTTTATTATATAAAATTCACATTATACTTCAAATATTTCCATGCAATATACAATTTAATTTATTATTATTTTTTCCTTGATATATAAGCATGCGGAAATGTTAAAACCTAAATGTGTTCATTATTATTAGGAGCTTGACCGTAATTCTCATTTTAATAAACATACTCTAAAACCCTCGTTATACCAGCGAGGTAGAGTTTGGAGGAGCGGCGGGGAATGCAGTACGGCTGAGATTCGTTTAATTTCTTCAAAACCCTAACCCTAAAAGGGCTCTTTGTTATTCGAGGGTCAGAGTAGGAGGAAGCGGTAGGAGCGGGAATCGAAGTAGAGACCAGCGGCAGGGGAAAATGGTACCGAGCTAATCTGTGTTTCAACAGAAAAGAAATATTTGACCTGGTTTTCTTTTAATTTTGATTTTTTTTCATGCTTAAATCCGGCGATTTTCCGCTGCAAACAGGGTATTGATTTGGTAGCAGGAGGGAAGAGCAAGAAAACCAAGCGTACTGCGCCGAAGAGCGACGATATTTACCTCAAGCTTCTCGTAAAGGTATATTATTTATTTATAAGTTTGTTTCTTCCGTGAATTCTTCAGTCAAACTTTTTCATTTCGGATTTGTTGCTAAAATCCTAACCCCGATTCGACTTTGCTCGACGATCTGGAACTTTGAGCAGCTTTACAGGTTTTTGGTGAGAAGAACCAATAGCGGCTTCAATGCGGTAGTTTTGAAGAGGTTGTTTATGAGCAAGATTCACAAAGCACCTTTGTCTCTTTCTCGCCTTGTCCGTTACATGGAGGGCAAGGTTAGTAATGTTTGTACGTTTTTCATGTTTTTTATTCCTGTTTTAGTCTGGAATCGATTGAAATCATAGTTTTCACCGACCGTTTAGAGTTAAGGTAAGTAATGGGCACATGGTTTATCTTTATGGAGGCGTTTAGCGGCAGTTGTGAATGTTTTTAAGCCCAGGGTTGGTATGCATCTGATTTGTACAATTGTTAATAGGGAGGGAAAACTCCACCGAGTAAAATGAAAAACAAAAGATTAATTTAGCCAACAATCACGTGGAAATATAGTAGTATAAGGCAACATGGTTCCTTGTATCTGAGCCTTCTGTTCGTAATATTCAATCACAGTAGGGAGTACTAGCTCTTGAAACACGGTATATTCATTGCGCAGTCTTAGCTATGTGGTTAGATCAGGAGATGGTGTTAGCTTGAGTAGTCGAGACAGCAAATTTATCTGATTTGGATGGCAATCTTTCTGATTTAAGAATCAATTGTGTGTGATAATTTTTCCGTCAAGCAGTGTGAAGCCTCTAGATATTGGCTACCAGTTTTTTTTTAATTTTTGCTCATATGTCACTCTCTCTTTTACCCTTCATGACCTGCATGCCAACGGTGCGTCTAATTCAAGCACCTAGTCCTTGTGGTTTAGGCATCCCACACACAGACCTGGATATTGCTGTATTGCTCAGTGAACATAGTTTCTGGTAAGTTTAATGGTGCTTTTGATGAAAGTCTCCTTTGGTAGACCACTTGACCTTTCAATTGAGACCTAAACTCAATTCACTGTGATCTATTGCTACAAGAGGTGGATTATGTAATTAGGTGATTTAGTTGAATCTGTCAGCCATCAAGGATTTTTCTACTAGCGATTCCTAAACTGGGAAGATTGTCCCTACTTGCACAAAGTGCCAGTCACACCATTAATGAGCTTTTATCAATTTAATGTCATTTTGATTGGTCTTTGGTTGTGCATGGAGTTTAATATGTCTTAGTTTCCACCTGGCACAATTGCAGTTAGCAGTGAAAAGGTGGCTCATTGATAAATACTGCCAAGTGGTGAAGGGTTTAATTGCCACAGCTTCCATTTAGTTACTTGTCAAAACTTTTTATTTCTAGCATTTCATGCACATGGAGAACTAATTTTAATCCAATGACGGTTGATTTTGTACCATATCCAAATATCAGCAGACAGCATGTTCCTTAATTAAGTTAAGCTATGGTTTATGTTTCTTACATAAGCTATATGGTATGTTGGTAGCAATATTACATGAGGGGAGGAAGATTATTTTGTCATATCAATCTGAATGATATGTTAATAACTATTTGATAAAAGGAAGCTTACAAATAATCACAAGGTATATGTTTCACTTTCAATGCAGCGGGCAACTTTCTGCAAAGTAGAGAGGTTTGTTGCTATCTATGCAAAGCACTGACTTATCATAGATAGTTTCAACATAGATTAGAATTCTATGAACCATTTGCAAAATGAATATGAATTCTACATAGATTTAAGTTATAATCACAAAAAAAATCAATGAACAGGAAGACAATATTTTAATCAAGACAAGATTAGAAAGACGCCATCACATACACTGAATCTCACATTGCAGCCGACATCCTAGGATGAAAAGAACAAATTGACACCGATCAAGACGTGTTAATGTGCAAGAACACATTCCATATAACCAAATATTTAATCCACATTAATCCCAATTATATAAAAAATGTTCCATATATGAAAAATTATAATAAAAAAGGAAAGTAAATTAAAATTGTAAGGTCACAAAGAAGAGTTGAGCCCACTCCTTCAATAGCTGTATTATTCAATAAATCATTTATCAAAAGGCCAGAAATGTGGAGATAGCTTGTACATACTTCTCACGGCCTGCAAGGAAGTTCACAATGCTATCTGGAAGCATTCCATCTTTCTTTGCATTCCCAAAACTCAACTGATCCTTTACTTACATGGGATCAGAACTCTCTTTGGTCTGGATTTGTCTTGGCTACCTATCTCCTGCTGATGTTCTCCATTTAATCTTGCAGGTTTGTTAGTCGCCTTCAGCTGCAGTTGGATTTCCTCTTTCTTTGCTGACAGCTGTTTTCGTCTGTTTTTTTTGCTTCTACAGCTACTCTGAAGCAACCAAAAGCCAAAAATTAATAGAGTAATCCTGAAAATGCCCGTGCTTTCAGCAATACA
>CM021105.1:628012924-628031926 GCA_007115665.2 Sequoiadendron giganteum | reverse complement strand
ATTCATAGGGATTTCCATCATTGCATTTCTCACGATGAAGTCCTCAAATTCAATCTGCGACTGGGACCTTATGTGCAGACCCCCTCTCTTGTCCCTACTATGCAACAAAGCATTGAAGTCACCTCCCACAATGAAAACACTTTTGTGCTTTGACTGCATTAGATCCTCCACCTCCTTCCAAGTCATTCTCTTTCCTTGCACAAAGGTTGGGCCGTACACATTGATCAATATGAATGATAAATTGGCTTTGTAGCTTTTGATTTTACAAGCTAACGATGATTTATTTGCAACCATTTCCTCTACACAGAGTGTCTGTAGCTTGGCCAAGGTAATTATGCCACCTGAGGCTCCCTATGCATCTACAGAGAGCAGTTTCCATGTTTTGTGATATCAAGCTAGTTTTTCCACCTCCAATATTCCTAATTTAGATTCTCGTATTAACAATGCATCTGCATCTATGACAAAAAGGAAATGCCTGAGAAGGCATTGCTTGTTAGGGGTGTTTAAGCCCCTGACATTCCAGCTATAGATCCTCATTGCCCCTCAGGAAGGGTAACGCCCTTCTCTGACCTTAGTAGAATGGAGATTTTTTGCTATCTAGGAGCCTCTCCATCCATGGCTCTCTTCCCCTCCTTTGTTTTTTCGCCCACTTTATTTTTGTCCCCACAATCTTGATTACACTTCCCTTCCAACGTTTGCTTCACCCCAAGTTTTCCTTTTGGAGATTCCTGGTCAGCTGGGATTTCTTGAGGAAATCCCCCTTTCTTGTTCCTCTACCAACCTGGGTTCCACCTTTGTCCCTCCAACACTCTTTATGGGTTTGCCTATTTTGCCTCCTCTATTGGCTCAGCCATTTTCCATTTTATGTTCGTTGCAAGTTGTTTTCTCCCCAACCCAACTCCTCTCCTTCCTAAATTTCAATCTGAGAAAGATGTTCTTGAGTATCCCCTAAATATTTTTCCATAGAGCGCAAATATTTGCCTACCTCCATGATGGTTTCCCAATCTTTCAATTGGGATTGTTCTTCTACCGCCTCTATCATACTCCACTTCAACATATGCTTGGGGAGGCTCCTCATTTCTGACTTTGTCTACCCTTTCTATATTTTCCTCTGTCATTTGATATTTTGTTGGTGCTTTCAAGGTGCCCTCACCATTCTCCATGATTATTTTTCCTTTGGGGTTGGTGTTAATATTTTCCCATAAGGATTTATTTTCCCAAGCTTTCCTAATCTGGTATTGTTCTTTCGAAAACTGCCAAATCACTTTATGATAAAAATGACCCTCTGCATGAATCAGTTCGAGGGACTCTTCTATAGAGTTCCATGGGGCTAACTACACATATATGTTCATCATACAATTATTTCTTGAGCTAAGCGTGACCTCAACCACTTTAACCATTTTCCCCAGGGCGTCGTCTATCCAAATTAGAGCCACTTCGCACCAAAGTTTTGACGGTAGATTCGGTAGGCTGATCCAAACAAGTATTTTATTTGGGATGTATTCTTGTGGTCTAAATTTTTGTTTCCATTGCATCAAATGAAATCCCATGCCTTCAAACATTAAGCCTTTCTTCTCCAGGATTGCTCGCTTGATTCGTTCTGAGATACATTCAAGGATAAAGAAGCCTTCTTGTATGAATTTTATCTCAACTTCACCATTCCAAGCCTCCTCCCACCAAAGTGCCATATTTTCCTTAGAGTAATTTCCTCCCCACCATTTCCCAAGAATTGCACATTCTGCCAATTTCGCTCTTCTGCCCTCTGTCAAAACTGAGGGTATCACGATGACTATGCTTGAATGAAGTTTGTGAATTTCCTTTTCGTCTCCTACAAGAGGTCTCCCTACCCTTCCCCCGCTTGAATTTCATGGTGGTTGCGGATGATGTTTTCCTGATATGTTGGTTTGGTTTAAAGTTCCTGCTTGTTGTTTGGGCCTCCCCGCTCTCCAGCTACCGTTAGAAACTACCCTAGGGTTATGATTTTCCCAAAACCCTCCATTCCTTTTTTGTAAGGAAAAGCAACAGTGCGGAAACGCTTTCCTAATGCTAAAACCATAGGGGAGGCGTGCAAAGACCAGTTTTAAAAGGCATAACACACTTAAGATGAACACATACATGATAGCAAAAGTAATAGAAATAAAATGATTACAGAGATAACACCAGATTTAGGTGGGAAAACCCTTTCGGGGAAAAACCCACCACACCAAGAGAAAGACTCTTTGTATTACAGTAAGCAAAAATTACATACAAAGTTATAGTCCTCACTCTCTGATAGTTAGCTCACAACTGTTACCTATTTTTCACCACTAGCTCAAACAGGGAGAGTTGAATTGCAAATTTAGGCTAAAAGGTACACAAGATGTTAATTTTTTTTTTGCTAAGTATTCATATTGTGCATTGTTTCATTACAGTGTAAATTTCAGTGATATTATGCAAAAACCATTCCAAAATGATATCATAAATTTGCATAATGTTTGTTGTTTTATTCATAATGTATGAACCAGAATCCCACACAAGCTGTGGGAGTAACTCATTTTGATTTTTACAATCAAATAAGAGGTGCAAAAACATATTGTATGCTATACAATTGTCGACAAAATAAACATAGAAGGGAGAGTGGTTCATCATTGCCTATAATGATGGAACCTGTGATGCTTGATGTCTTTTATTGGTATTTTTGAAGCTTTCCAGGTTCCTTGACTTCGTTCTCTTTGAGTTGTCCTCCGGGATGAGCAGAAATGATGTTAGAGATTAAATCTACGCAATGATGAGTCAAAATCAGTCCTATGCCTATATTGCCAGCAGGAATATAATTTACATCTATTCAGGCATCCATCAGATGATTTCAAAATTCAAAGAGCATAAAGAAAGAGGAAGCTTTCAGCTTCTTTTATTTTGCTAACTTGTTTGTTCACTGTGCAGGAACAGGTTCATTATGTTTGTGGTAGTTTTATCAGATATGTGGAGTAAAACGGGCTGCCACAAGGGTTGATCTTGGCATATTAAGGATGACACACTCTCAAGTTACATACGAGATTTCATTAACATGGATAACAATCATTAAAAGAGCTGTTGAAACTAAGAAATAATCAAATAAGCAGCTTCATTTCAAAGAGATCAAGGAAAAGCAGTTTGAGCATACAACATAACTTTGCTCTACATGTTAAGAAATGATCAAACAATGTGAGAGCTCATCAGTGTTTTCATTGGTACCCCTGTTTTCAGCTCTACTTTACATTCATGTTACATATAAATGAAGTATCGAGCCTCTTTACACTGAAGAGTAATAGAAACAGAATATCAAGCACTCACCTATTTCATGAAGTTTTGAAATTTATTTCACATGATACAATGAGGATTAACTGTACTTGCACACACATGTTACAACCAGCTGTTATTTTTCTTTTGAAATTTAATAGAGCGAGAACATGTAGAGCACAACAACAAACCATTTATGGAAGTAAGCAAGCTAGTATAAAATCCATCAAGGATTTTCTAAATAGAACAAAAGAGAGTCATACCAGTATATGACAACCTCAATACATGGCATAAATCATTCATGAATTCTCAAGCAATAATGTTGTTGTATGAGTTCATTCACAGCAAATAGTGCTATGTATCTAACATTACAAAATTTTGAACAGCTGTATGGAGCACCCACAGAGGGAAGCAAAGCATTCAAGATTAAAGGTTGTTAATTAGAGCAGTGAAACATATGCACAGTTTTCAAAGAGGTTAACTTTGCAAAGAAACAGTGGTGCATAGTAAATACATTATATTCCATGACAAGAGATTGACTAAAGAAACCACAAGTAATGATAAACCAAATGATGAATGCAATAAATATTCGTATGGAGACACATTCTGGTTGAGCTCAATAGTGGTTTGTTTTTGTTCCTGAAAATTACATATTTATTATGTTTATATAGCACTTATTTCCACAGAAGGAATTTTTACTACCCATGCGGGTCTTCTACAAAAAACTGGATATCACAAAGGCTTGAGCTACAACAGTAGCAAGGTGTCATGTTTCCTCATAGTATATAAATATAATGCCCAATATGAGAGTTTTAGAAAGGTAAATAAAAGACATGGAGGGGTTCTCACGAGTTTCGAGCCCTGAATTGTTGTAAGATGCCCAGTTTTGGGAAAAAGCAATGCCCAGATACAGGTTCGAAATAAAGTGCAAAGGCAATCTCAATGGGATAAAAGCAAAGGAGTTTTCGAGTACAGTACAAGGAAGAAAGCCACTGTTAGGGTTTCATATCCCTCATGAGAGTGGGTCAAGCCCATAGCAAAGCACTAAAACAAAAAATATATTGTTTTACTCATGATAGTTCGAGCTCAAGGAAGAAGATTTTTGAGACAACTTGCCTCAATTTTTGAGTAAGGAAGGCACGTCTAAAGCCCTCCAAGCGAAATGTGTTCAGGTACTTGGGATAAAGAACCATGGCGGCCTGATAAAGTAAATCAAAATGGCACAGAATTATTAGAGCAAGTCAAGTGAAGATGCAAGTAATATCCAGTAAGAGAAACAAGTTGAACCAAGGAACTCATAAAGCTACGGATATGGTATCACAAAGCTCAAAAATCTGAGATTCTTCTACAGATATTTCTTTTCAGGAAAAGGCTCAACTTGAATCCTAATAATGGCGGCATAGAGAGGGGCTCAATGAACAAAAGTATGTAACATGGGCTGAGGTGCCAAGGGGAGAGCTCTATTCAAGCGCATACAATAGGAGAGAATGCGAATGTGGGTTGGAACTCGCGACCTGCAAAGCGTGGAGTGAAGATCTCTAAGTAAAGTCACGGCCCATAATATCAGAGTGAGGAGAATTACAAAATACAACAGTTTTATTACAATAGAAACTGAGAACATTATGATTATCAATTTCAAGGTGCATACATAGAAATGGTCGAGTTCAGTTTCACCAGAATATCAAGCAAAGGGTCTTCCACATTTTTTATTTTTTTTATCTGTCCAAATCTTCAAGTTTTTGTAAGATTGATATAGACAATGGAAGGCAAGCAGAAACAAGGACTTACCATTGTTGCATGCTGGAGATTAGGAAGCCACGACCAAATATCATATCACAAGAGCTTGTAAACTCAAAATTTGAACCCTCCCATGGCGGCCAGTGAGTAAAAGGAACACAAAAGTAACAAAGGTAGCACAAAAAATGAAGTAAAAGCATCAAATAATCACCATAGTCGTAGCCAGTGAGGTTTTTTTTTTTTTTTTCTGATTAAAAGGTAATGGATGAAATGAAATAACAAATCAAAGTTACCATGAGTAGCAGAGGCTAGATCTAGTGGAGAATTGAGGAGAAGATAACTCGAATGGGGTCACAAAGTTCAAACCCTAAGCTTGGCGGTTGGCTTTTCATGAATCTTCTCCAGCAAGTGCAAAGTGACAAAGTGAGAGAATGATTAGGGTTCACCACTTTTGTTTTCCCTATTTCACTAAGGGTTATCTCTTGATAATGATTTTAATTAATCATTTTGTTTTATCTGTCATCCATGGCCTTGACTCTAAGTCAAGATGCTAACATGAAGTGGCCGACCATTATGTAAGAGGTGAATAATGCCTTTAGATTAAGTAATGCATGGTTTTTGTGGAATGATAGGGGTTGAATATTAGGTGCATGACTTTACAATTTGCATAATAATTGTAAATAGATAATAAAGTAATTTTTAAAATTACTTTATTATTTTTCATGAATTGTAAAGTCAAATAAGTAGTAGTTATAAATAATAAAGTAATTACTTTATTATCATGTCACAATCATTTTTGCAAAGTGTAAAATCATGCAAGTTGGTGAGTCAAGCTAGATATGGCTATTTGGAGCTTTTTAGACAAAGATGGCATTTCAATTAGGCATGGGAAAATTGATATATACAAGGTGACTTTTGCATGCTTGGGCCCACCTTTTCAAGGATTTGCAGTCCAGTTCGAGTGCTGCATGTTTCAGTTATGACTTGATAGTGAGTTTGGACCATCATGCGCTCATTTTCGCATGGATTTGAGCATCTTTTTTGGAGATTTTTGCTTATGCTCATAATTTACCTTGGAGTTATCACCTTCTCTTTGAGTTTGACTTTCAGTTCTATCTCCTTGCCTTTTTGAAGGCTTTTGTATATATTGAAAAACTTAACTATTTTTTGGTTAGTTCTTGTTTTTCCTTCTTTGCATTCTGCAAAGGGAATTATTTGTAACTTAGTTTTTTCAGATTAATACAGTAGCAAATTTACAGGTTCATTTTGGTGTCATCTTGCAGTATTTTCTTGCTATTTTCTTTCAGGATTCATTAAATTTTCCTTTTCAGAATTATACAATTTGTCCTTATGAATGATTCGATGAAATTATTGTGTTTTAGCTATTGAAAACCTTTATTTTTATCTTGTTCATAGTTGAAATTACTTCCCATGTTTCAACAAATTGTTGAATTTCACCTTTCAAGCATTCGGGTGCAATCTGAATTGACAACAGTTTTTGACATGCCCGGTGGGACCCTGAAGCACAATTCAAAGAAAGAATTCAAAGTTGCAGGCTGCTGCTCTGGTATATACAACAACTTTTTACCTTTCAGAGGTTACTATACTTGGCGACTCTGAGAAAATCTACTGGTTTCAAATGATCAAGTGCTAGTATATTTCAAATATAAACTTCATACTTTGATTTCCAGCCTTATATGAGTAGAAATGTCATGTTTTCATAGTCATCATGTATACCCACCTCCATACTATGAAAATACTGCCAACCAATCACCCTATCAGCCATATCAGGCCAATCATGTTGTTGGTTTTATCCCAAACAACCATGGAACAACACCATGTCCGCATGCTCAACATGCTTACCTCCCACCCACCCCAGCTCAAACTTCATATCAAAGTTCATGCGCTCAGATTCAGCTCCAAGAAGTCAAAAATATCAAAAGTAGCATGAATGCCACTAAGGATATATTGTTATTCATAATCCGCTATCGTCAAAACATCAACCGCCAGCCCTATCGGATCCCATAAGCCACGTGTTCGCCACTCGGGAGGTTCTGAGGCATCTAGGAGGGAAACTCTGAGTTTCCCATGAGTTCGCCCAGAATGAGCTTTCGAGGCTGCCACCTGTAAGCCGTCGTAGATCCTTTGGGGAATCTCTAGCGGCATCTGCTGGATTCCCCAGGGAACTTGCGAGGCGCAGATAAATGTCCATGGTCAAACAACCCTTCGCATAAAGTAGCTCGGGGCTCACCTTCTCTTCGTTGCTCTCACCGCTTTAACAAGCCACCACACGTCATGTGAACAGATAATTTTGCTTGGCAAAAAGGTTAACGGTACTTGCCTTCGGATGTTGCGGAAAGCAGCCAACACCGTCAGATGAAGCCAAGAGCAATCGTTGATGCAAGACATCGACGAGACTTAGCATTTCCTCTCATTGATAAATGATTGCTTCACCGATGAAGACAATGCAAACCACCATTCCGTCAACCCCAGGCTTGTCGGCCCATCGCTGTGACAACCCTCAGAGTTTCGTCGATCAGACAAAGTCTTTGCGACCAAAGATAAAAATGTCCAAATGAGAACTCTATGGTAAAGTGATAGAAACATAAACTCGTCAAGCCTTTAATAGAGGTCCAAGCTAGTAAATTGAAGCACATTTTCCAATAAGCTCCCACTTGACGAAGACTTACTGGCTTCCTCCAGACTTCGAATTCATTTGTGATCATAGGCCCCAAGGCCCATCAAACTGACACACCATCTAAACTTGTCTGTGCTCACTGGCTTTGTCAATGCATCAACAACATTCTTCAGTGTATCCACCTTCTCTAAAGAAACCTTTCCATCCTCCACCATATCTGTCACGAAGTGATACTGCACATCGATATGTTTCGTCCTGGCATGGAAAGTTGGATTTTTCGCCAAACAAATAACACTTTGAATATCACAGAAAATAGTAATATGCCCTGCATCAAAACCAATATCAGAACACAAATGACTTAGCCTAACAAATTCATTGCAGGCGTGAGTAGCTACCATGTATTTTGCCTCCGTAGTGGACAAAGCGACTACAGCCTCTCACTTGCTCATCCAATTGATTGCACCACCATTTAACATGAAGGTATATCCACTAGTGGATTTTCTGTTGTCAATGTCCCCTGCCCAATCAGAGCCCACATATCCATGAATGCTAAGAGTTTTATGTGATGAAACCAAGTTTCCATGGTACACATAGAGCATACTCTGAGGTACCTCTTAGATATCTATACACTCTCTTTACAACATCCCAATGCATCCTTCTTGGATTTTCCATAAATCGGTTGAGTACTCCCACTGCTTGGGCAATGTCTGCCCTTGTACAAACCATCACATACATTAAACTACTGACAACACTTGCATAAAGAACTTTGTTCATGTCCTCCATCTCTGTAGCATATTTTGGACAATCTTCAACAAATAGCTTTGTTCCCTGCATAACTGGAACAACTAGTTGCTTGCAATCACTCATATCAAATCTCTCCAGAACAATGCTGACATACATACTCTGACTAACCCAAAGCTTTCGATTCTTTTTGTCCTTGGTTATCTCCATCCCCATAATATACCTTGTTGCACCTAGATCTTTCATTTTGAACTTTGCAGACAACTGAGATTTAAGATTAGAAATCATAGACTTACTATTTCCTATGAACAACATATCATCCACGTACAGGGTAATAATAAGCACATGATCATTTTCAGATTTATAATACACACAATGATCAAATTTTGATCTCACAAATCCCATAGATAACACAAAAGTGTCAAACTTCAAGTACCACATTCTAGGAGACTGCTTCAAACCATACAAAGATTTATTTAATTTGTAGACTAGACTTTCTTTACCTTTTTCAACGAAGTGCTCATACTGGGACATGTAAATTTCTTCTTCTAGCTCTCCATGCGGAAACATTATTTTCACATCCATTTGTTCGATCTCTAAGTCATACGTGGCTACAAGTGACAACAAAAATCTGATAGATGTCAGCTTAGCTACAAGGGAAAATATTTCTCCATAATCAATTCCCTCTACCCGGGAATACCCCTTTGCAACCAACCTCGCTCTATACTTCTCAGCACTGCCCTCAAGACCGGTCTTCTTCTTAAATACCCATTTACAACCAACAAAATTTGTTCCTTCAGGCAAAGGTACCAAATCCCAGGTTTCATTCTTTTCCAGTGACTCCATTTCTTCATTCATGGCTTCCAACCAGAAATTTGCATCAGGCATATTAATTGCCTCTTTAATAGTTATAGGCTCCTCAATGCTAGTAATTAAAGCATAGGCATAGTTTGAATCCAAAATGGAGAAATCATACCTATTAGGTTGTTGTTTTTGACGTGTAGACCTTCTAACTGGCTGAGGTTGTGGTTCTTCATCTTCAAAACTCTCAAAGCTGCTAGAGCTCTCCTCAGTTTTAGGTACACCATGCAGTTCTCCCTTTTCTGGAATTTGGGGAATCTCAACTACATCATTCTTCTTTTCTCTTTGATCTGTCTCTAGTTGTGGATCAGTTGCTGAAGGTTTCAACTCATGAAATATTACACTTCTGTTGTATAAAACCTTCTTAGTGACGGGGTTCCAAAGCTTGTATCCCTTCACACCAATGCCATAGCTGACGGAGATACATTTAATAGACTTGTTCTCCAACTTAGATCTTTTTATCATTTGACACATATGCATATGCCTCACAACCAAATACATGAACATGTGTTAGAGAGGGCTTCTTACCAGACCATGCTTCCAAAGGTGTCTTATCAACAAGAGTAGAGCAAGGAGAATGATTTACCAGGTAACATGTTGTAGCCATGACCTCAACCCAAAACTTCTACTCTAGACCAACACTGCTCAACATACTCCTTACCTTTTCCATCAACATCCTGTACAACCTTTCAACAACTCCATTTTGTTGTGGAGTATAAGGTGTAGTTTTATGCATTTTAATCCCATGGTCTTTACACTATCTATCGAAATCTGCAGAACAAAACTCACCACCATTATTGGTCCTCAAACATTTTATTTTCCTTCCAGTTTGATTCTCTACCAAGTTTTTAAACTCTTTAAAGTGACTGAACACTTTTGAGTTACTTTTAAGAAAGTATATGAATGCCCTTCTCGAGTAGTCATCAATAAAATAAACATAATATCTAGACTTCGATAATGAAGGAACATTAACTGGACCAAACACATAAGAATGAACATAGTCCAATACACTAGAAGATTTATGAGAACTTGATGAAAAAGAAACATGTTGTTGCTTTCCATAAATGCAGTGTTCACAAAAATCGAACTCAAGATTACAATCTACAAGACCTTCAACAAGATTTTTATTTTTCAAGATTTTTAAACCTTTCTCACCTATGTGAACGAGTCTATGATGCCACAACATGGTCTTCTCTACTGGGAGTTTCACCTCCATCGCATTTGCAACTAGAGAAGCATCTTCGTCCTTCTCTACAGGAGCAACTTTGCTTGACTTTACAGAGACGTTGTTACATTGAATAGGATGTGCATCCAACTTGTACAGAGTGCCAATACGAACACCCTTAGCCAGTACCATAGTCCCTCTAGCCATCTTACATCCTTTACTCGAGAAAGAAACTTCTACACCATCATCATTCAGCTTACTGATAGAAAGTAAGTTGTGAGCCAAACCTGGTATGTGCAGTACACCACCAATCCCTTTGATTCTACTATCAGGGAATTGTATCTTGACTCTTCCACGACCAACGATCTCCAATATTGAATCAATCACCAGGTACACCTTTCCACCATCATACTTTTTGTACTTAGTGAACCACTCTTTATGAGACGTCATGTGAAAAGATGTGTCTAAGTCAACCAACCAGACATCATCCGATACCTGAGTTGCCAAGGCTGCAATGAAGGAATCTACATTACTCTAAGAAGAGTCATAGTCTAAAGAGTTACTCTTCTTCTTCTCCTTACAATCCTTTTGGATATGACCAAACTGCCCACAATTTCAACATTTCACCTTGGAATTTTTACCAGGAGACTTTGATCTCCCTATAGATTTAGAATTGGACTTCTTGTCCTTCTTCTTGCTTTTCTCCTTCGATCTACCTCGAACATCAAGGGCCTCTTTGGCCATCTCAGAAGACTTCCTTTGCATCTCTTCAGACAACAGCGAAACAACCACATATTCCATCTTGAAAGTAGCAGTCGTACTTCCAATAGCCATCACCAGATAATCCCAAGTGTCGGGTAACGAACATAACAAGAGCATGAAACGATCCTCCTCCTCTATCTATCCATAATGAAGTTGCGGACTTCTCCTCATGGACATTCAAGAGTACAAAATTGGATAGACAGAGTCTTATCAAACCTCTCACTTTTCTATCTACGAGATCCCAATCTTCTTGTTTCATACTTTGTGGCATAGTTCCAAACACTGCTACCCAGAGGTCTCTATCCACTAACAAGTCTTCCACTTTGAGTTTCCACAACTCAAATTTTTCGCCATTAAATTTCTCAATATCAACTCTTCCCGATGTACTTGCCATCTTAGACAGAAGTTGGTCCTAACTTTGCAAGACTCCCACTAGAACAATTTTAGCACAAAAAACCAGGCTTTCTAACAAGGATAACACAACTAGTCAGACTCTGATACCACTTGTAAGGAAAAGCAATAGTGCGAAAATGATTTCCTAATGCTAAACCACAAGGGAGGCATGCAAAGACCAGTTTTAAAAGGCATAACACACTTAAGATGAACACATACAGGATAACAAGAGTAACAAAAATAAAATGATTACAAAAATAACACCAGATTTACGTGGGAAAAACCTTTCGGGAAAAAACCCACCACACCAAGAGAGAGACACTTTGTATTACAGTAAGCAAAAATTACATACAAAGTTATAGTCCTCACTCTCTGATAGCTAGCTCACAACAACACTTGAGTTTTCATGCACTCACTGTTACAATGCTATTTCGACATACAGTGAATACAAACTCTACAACCCTTTCTCTGTATTCTACTTTTTTATGATTTGTTCAACTTCTAGTCTAGATCGACTATTACAAGTCTCTATCCAATGACCAATTAGGGTGCATTAATTTCAGTTCATCGACACACCAAATCGATTTCAGATTGGATGCACCTGCAATCCTGTATCGAGCCACCCCCGCAATAAATTCGTTGCAGAGAAAATACTAAATTTGGGCTCTACCAACCGCCAAAATCCGATCTCATATGACTACATAATATATCGCTTTTCACCAATCCAGCTTCTGGCAATAGATGTTGTTTTGCAACAACAGTGCAAAAACAACCAATGAAAAAATGCCATGTGTCGCATTGCTATTCGTTCTGCCACTTGACCGAGCAATGATCGGTCAACTGTCATCGGGCTCCAAAATCCCTTTGTCATCGCTAACCATTTCATCATATTCCAGGACGACAATAATTTGGTATCACCAAAACACCAACCGCCAGCCCTATCGGGTCCCATAAGCCACGTGTTCGCCACTTGGGAGGTTCTGAGGCATCCAGGAGGGAACCTCTAAGTTTCCCATGAGCTCACCCAGAACGAGCTTCCGAGGCTGCCACGTGTAAGCCATTGGAGCTCCTTCAAGGAACTCCCGAGGCGCAGACAAGTGTCCACGATCGGGCAACCCTTCGCATAAAGCAGCTCGGGGATCACCTTCTCTTCGTTGTGCTCACCGCTTTGACAAGCCGCCACGCGTCATGCACACAAATAATTCCGCTCGACAAAAAGGTTAACAACGGTACTTGCCTTCGGATGTCGCGAAAAGCAGCCAACACTGTCAGATGAAGCCAAGAGCTGTCGTTGATACAAGACATCGACACATTGACGATACTTAACATTTCCTCTCGCCGATAAATGACTGCTTCACTGATGAAGATAATGCAAACCACCATTTCGCCAACCCCACGCTCGTCGACCCATCACTGTGACAACCCTCAAAGTTTCGTCGATCAGACAAAGTCTCCGTGACCAAAGATAAAAACGACCAAATGAGAACTTTGCGGTAAAGCAATAGAGACATAAACTCGTCAAACCTTTAACAGAGGTCCAAGCTAGTAAATTGAGGCACATTTTCCAACATTTTTGAGGTGGTTGTGTTTCTCTTTCGTGCCCTACTTTGTTTAGCGTTGCCATGCCTTCCCATTTTCCTTGATCCTTCCCTCCTGGCACCATTATTCAGATTTATCCATGGAGGGGGCTTTCCATATGCTTTCCTGTCTTAAGAGTTTCCAGGTTTCATCAACGCATTTCGTCCTCCAACCTTTCTGTACCAGGGGTGACATCGATCCTCCCATTTTTCGTTCATTAGAACCCATTGTGGGATGGTCCTCTTCTTCCACTATCTCGCTCCATCTCCTACCTTTCTGGTTCCTTGCTAATTTTCACACTCCTTCAGCACCGTTGCTCGCCATTTTTCTATTTCGCAAAATATGATTTGACTTTTTTCTTACACAATTTTTTACACATTCAAATAAAGCTATTAAGGTTTGGGCCTTGGTTGTTGGCACTACAGGCAAGAAGCCCCACCAGTTCACCAAGGAGCCTCCCCTTAACACCAGGGTAAGCAAACTCTATTGTTGGCACGGTAGAGAGTGACCCCGCGAGGTTTGAACTTTGATTGTTGGCTCTACAGGCAAGAAGCCCCACCATTTCACCAAAGGTCGCCCCCATTAATTATAATAATTTTTATTATAAAATATAATATATAATAATAATAGAACCTTTATATATTATTATATATAATTTAATCTGTATTATATAAAATAAATATAATATATTAATTATATTTTATATTATATTAAAATATAATAATTATTAATTATAATAATTTTATATATTTATTTAATAGTTTTGTTAAATAATACAAAATATAAAAATAAATAATATAATTATACTATTTATAATTTATTTTTTATTATATAAAATTCACATTATACTTCAAATATTTCCATGCAATATACAATTTAATTTATTATTATTTTTTCCTTGATATATAAGCATGCGGAAATGTTAAAACCTAAATGTGTTCATTATTATTAGGAGCTTGACCGTAATTCTCATTTTAATAAACATACTCTAAAACCCTCGTTATACCAGCGAGGTAGAGTTTGGAGGAGCGGCGGGGAATGCAGTACGGCTGAGATTCGTTTAATTTCTTCAAAACCCTAACCCTAAAAGGGCTCTTTGTTATTCGAGGGTCAGAGTAGGAGGAAGCGGTAGGAGCGGGAATCGAAGTAGAGACCAGCGGCAGGGGAAAATGGTACCGAGCTAATCTGTGTTTCAACAGAAAAGAAATATTTGACCTGGTTTTCTTTTAATTTTGATTTTTTTTCATGCTTAAATCCGGCGATTTTCCGCTGCAAACAGGGTATTGATTTGGTAGCAGGAGGGAAGAGCAAGAAAACCAAGCGTACTGCGCCGAAGAGCGACGATATTTACCTCAAGCTTCTCGTAAAGGTATATTATTTATTTATAAGTTTGTTTCTTCCGTGAATTCTTCAGTCAAACTTTTTCATTTCGGATTTGTTGCTAAAATCCTAACCCCGATTCGACTTTGCTCGACGATCTGGAACTTTGAGCAGCTTTACAGGTTTTTGGTGAGAAGAACCAATAGCGGCTTCAATGCGGTAGTTTTGAAGAGGTTGTTTATGAGCAAGATTCACAAAGCACCTTTGTCTCTTTCTCGCCTTGTCCGTTACATGGAGGGCAAGGTTAGTAATGTTTGTACGTTTTTCATGTTTTTTATTCCTGTTTTAGTCTGGAATCGATTGAAATCATAGTTTTCACCGACCGTTTAGAGTTAAGGTAAGTAATGGGCACATGGTTTATCTTTATGGAGGCGTTTAGCGGCAGTTGTGAATGTTTTTAAGCCCAGGGTTGGTATGCATCTGATTTGTACAATTGTTAATAGGGAGGGAAAACTCCACCGAGTAAAATGAAAAACAAAAGATTAATTTAGCCAACAATCACGTGGAAATATAGTAGTATAAGGCAACATGGTTCCTTGTATCTGAGCCTTCTGTTCGTAATATTCAATCACAGTAGGGAGTACTAGCTCTTGAAACACGGTATATTCATTGCGCAGTCTTAGCTATGTGGTTAGATCAGGAGATGGTGTTAGCTTGAGTAGTCGAGACAGCAAATTTATCTGATTTGGATGGCAATCTTTCTGATTTAAGAATCAATTGTGTGTGATAATTTTTCCGTCAAGCAGTGTGAAGCCTCTAGATATTGGCTACCAGTTTTTTTTTAATTTTTGCTCATATGTCACTCTCTCTTTTACCCTTCATGACCTGCATGCCAACGGTGCGTCTAATTCAAGCACCTAGTCCTTGTGGTTTAGGCATCCCACACACAGACCTGGATATTGCTGTATTGCTCAGTGAACATAGTTTCTGGTAAGTTTAATGGTGCTTTTGATGAAAGTCTCCTTTGGTAGACCACTTGACCTTTCAATTGAGACCTAAACTCAATTCACTGTGATCTATTGCTACAAGAGGTGGATTATGTAATTAGGTGATTTAGTTGAATCTGTCAGCCATCAAGGATTTTTCTACTAGCGATTCCTAAACTGGGAAGATTGTCCCTACTTGCACAAAGTGCCAGTCACACCATTAATGAGCTTTTATCAATTTAATGTCATTTTGATTGGTCTTTGGTTGTGCATGGAGTTTAATATGTCTTAGTTTCCACCTGGCACAATTGCAGTTAGCAGTGAAAAGGTGGCTCATTGATAAATACTGCCAAGTGGTGAAGGGTTTAATTGCCACAGCTTCCATTTAGTTACTTGTCAAAACTTTTTATTTCTAGCATTTCATGCACATGGAGAACTAATTTTAATCCAATGACGGTTGATTTTGTACCATATCCAAATATCAGCAGACAGCATGTTCCTTAATTAAGTTAAGCTATGGTTTATGTTTCTTACATAAGCTATATGGTATGTTGGTAGCAATATTACATGAGGGGAGGAAGATTATTTTGTCATATCAATCTGAATGATATGTTAATAACTATTTGATAAAAGGAAGCTTACAAATAATCACAAGGTATATGTTTCACTTTCAATGCAGCGGGCAACTTTCTGCAAAGTAGAGAGGTTTGTTGCTATCTATGCAAAGCACTGACTTATCATAGATAGTTTCAACATAGATTAGAATTCTATGAACCATTTGCAAAATGAATATGAATTCTACATAGATTTAAGTTATAATCACAAAAAAAATCAATGAACAGGAAGACAATATTTTAATCAAGACAAGATTAGAAAGACGCCATCACATACACTGAATCTCACATTGCAGCCGACATCCTAGGATGAAAAGAACAAATTGACACCGATCAAGACGTGTTAATGTGCAAGAACACATTCCATATAACCAAATATTTAATCCACA
Source organism: Sequoiadendron giganteum (assembly GCA_007115665.2). Taxonomy (NCBI): domain Eukaryota; kingdom Viridiplantae; phylum Streptophyta; class Pinopsida; order Cupressales; family Cupressaceae; genus Sequoiadendron; species Sequoiadendron giganteum. Next base: position 628,015,484 of record CM021105.1, on the reverse strand, counting down.
TTAATCCCAATTATATAAAAAATGTTCCATATATGAAAAATTATAATAAAAAAGGAAAGTAAATTAAAATTGTAAGGTCACAAAGAAGAGTTGAGCCCACTCCTTCAATAGCTGTATTATTCAATAAATCATTTATCAAAAGGCCAGAAATGTGGAGATAGCTTGTACATACTTCTCACGGCCTGCAAGGAAGTTCACAATGCTATCTGGAAGCATTCCATCTTTCTTTGCATTCCCAAAACTCAACTGATCCTTTACTTACATGGGATCAGAACTCTCTTTGGTCTGGATTTGTCTTGGCTACCTATCTCCTGCTGATGTTCTCCATTTAATCTTGCAGGTTTGTTAGTCGCCTTCAGCTGCAGTTGGATTTCCTCTTTCTTTGCTGACAGCTGTTTTCGTCTGTTTTTTTTGCTTCTACAGCTACTCTGAAGCAACCAAAAGCCAAAAATTAATAGAGTAATCCTGAAAATGCCCGTGCTTTCAGCAATACACAGCAGGAATGAAATCAAATTTACCCAAAGAATCATTATAGGAATTCATAAATGCCTAGTTATAGCATCAAAGCCCAGTATATTGAAATGTGTCAGCTAAGGAAAAACCAACAAAAGGTCAATTGCATAATAAATCTAAGCATGAACCTGCTATCCATGTTACAGGGTACCATGCATAGACCTTCATGTATTTTTGACTTTTCAGTTTGCTGCAAACTCGACTTGAGAAGACATGGGGAGAGATTACATTAGATTCATAAGTTGGCTGATTAGATGATTTTTGATAAAAGCGACAACTTTTTATTCTAAATAAGCGTTCTTCTTGAAGTTTGGGAATAACAAATATACCAATGAAAAGTTAAGTCTATTTTCAATATGAAACACAGACATAGGAATACCTTCTTTGATTTTCCCTCTCAGTTTTTCTTAGGTTATTTGCCTCTTCTTTACCTTGGAGCACAAAGGTGAACATTCAGATACATGTAGAGGAAAAAGACATTTAGAGAAACACAATTCATGTCTTTAGAATTATTTTATTATACAACAAAGTAGGAAGCTCTCACTGTCTTGTCAAACAATATAAGATAAAATTCCAACTATCATATAACAATATGCTTATCTGCAAAGCAAACGTTTGCACTTATAGTTGGATGTCAGAGCCCCATAAAAACATATTTCAGCATCCAGAAGGAAAAGGTGCTCATGGTTGGGTGAAGTTGTATCCTTTGACAATAAATGTAATACTCACAAACATTTAGTATCTAATTTTGACATAATACAAAATGTGATGCCCAAACCCCTCATCTCAACATAAACAAGAAAGGAATGGTGGTGGTAGCATTAAGCCACACCGTTTCATATGAAAACAAGAGTTAAGCTCTTAGTATTATATCATTCTGTAATACAACTATATTGCAAAAGTCCCAACAAGAAAGTAATTTCAACTCACTTCAGCCTTATCCATAGAATCTAAGTTGCCGAATCAGGTACGGGTATGGGTATGGTACACTGATACGACATTTTTTTTTTGGGTGTGGGTATGTTTGGGTACATCCGTACATAAAACATATAAATATTATATATATAGACATATTTGCAGGCCAAAAAGTAAAAACAAGAATCAAATTTAGAATACCACATATCATGCATATGCTAAGCAAAACTTAGAACTACCATAAATATAACAAATCTGAAACACAATTATACTAGATTAATTTGATATCAATTTTTCAAAACTTGAATGTTACGATATGTATATAATTATATTGAATTCATTGTTCATTGATTCAACATTTAAAACAAAATAATACAATTAACAGTAGGCACATATGGGTCATCGGGAAGATTAAGATCAACATCAGCAATGACATTAGATGATGTAGGTAAATTAGTAGAACCACATGCAGCCCCACTAGCACTTCCACTAGAAGCACGTTGGGTATCAGACTCCACAAATGTAAAGATTGTGTGGTAGCTGAAAAATCCTATGCTCCACGGGGTTTCGGGGATGGTGAGTACTCGGTACGTCGGGACGAGTTTCTGGTACGGGGGTACTTTTGGGTCATTTTTTAGGGGACGACAGGGGATGATTGATTAAAAAATGGGGAATTTTTTTTAAAATATAGAGAATTTTCAAATGTTCATAGCATAACATTGATAAAGCATTCATCCTAGACATTGTATAAGCTTATTACATATCATTAGACTTGAATTGTGATTTCACATGAGAAACGACAAACAAATTAACAGAATTCAAATGCTTTTCATTATCAATGTGCATACATATCATATAAAAGTTTGATAATTATAACCAAAATGCCCAAAGGCTCAAAGTCTCAACTATGAAATGACATGATAAACATAAAACTAAGAAAATATATCGCTGTCCAGTGTCCCTAATCAGCAAAAGGTAGGTCTAAATCAGCATTGCTCTTGTCATCGGAGCTTATATGACACTTACATTAGGTCAAGTGTGATGGGGCATCCCTTGTGGGCCCGCCCATAGCTTTTATTTTATAAAAAAACTTTGACTTTTTAAAAAAAAAAGTCTTTTTCTTTGCTGGACC